>LPNX010326512.1:866899-889502 GCA_001517045.1 Pseudotsuga menziesii
TAACTCACAAAAAATTATTTTGGCACGTTTTCTTATAAGGCCCATTTTAGACCCCAAATTTCCTCTAATGGACGCACTTTCTAGAATGAGAAGGATTACTCAAAGTATCAATGCTACAACTGTCATAGGATAGGACATCTTTCTATAGAAAATAACAACAACAACAACAAAAGACATCATTCTCATCTAGCTGAAGATGAGGATGAAGAAAGACCTCAAAAGAGAACTAGAGGTGAAGATGTAGAAGAATATGTGTTATTCTCTGCACTCTCTGTGTCTATAACACTTGGAGAAGATACATGGCTTATTGATAGTGGTGCCTCTAAGCACATGAAAGGAAAGAAGACAACTCTGTCAAATCTTGAAGAGAATAACTATTACCATAAAGTATCATTGGGAGATGACTATCAATATCCCATTAAAGGTATTGGTGAATCAAGCTACAATATTGACTCTAGGATCTCCATGAAGATGAAGGAAGTACTACATGTACCAGGTTTGAAAGAGAACTTACTATCCATCTCAGCTCTAGATAAGAAAGGATATAGAGTTTCCTTTATAGATGGACAAGTACTTATGTGGTCCAAAGGGAAGACACTTGAATATGTTGTAGTCATTGGAGAAAAAGAAGGAGGACTGTACAACCTCAAAGGAAATTTAGAGACAACCCTATTCCATGAGACTACCAACTCAAGTGAATTGTGGCATAGGACACTTGCTCACATCAACTAAAAGGCATTTCCCTATGTGAGCAAGGTGGTAACAAGGTTACCAGATCTAAATATCGAACATGAGGGAACCTGCAAGGGATGTGCACAGGGAAAGAACATCAAGAATCCATTTCTGAAAAGTGACACAAATACTAAAGGTACGTTGTAACTAATCCTTTCTGATGTATGTGGTCCTATGCCCTCCATATCCTTAAGTGGATCCGAATACTATGTCACATTTATTGATGATTATTCAAGAAAGAATTGGATACATTTTTTGAAGAATAAAAATGAAGTGTTTAGGAAATTCAAGGAATTCAAAGCCTTGATAGAGAACCAGTCAGAAAAGAGAATCAAGACACTAAGGACAGATAATGGTGGGGAATGCACTTCAAAGGAATTTGAAGCATTCTGTAAGGAAGAAAGAATCAAGGGGGAACTAACCACTCCCTATAATACCCAAAACAATGGTGTTGCAGAAAGAAAGAATAGAACTATCATGGAAGCAGTAAATACCATGATTCATGACCAAGAACTCCCTATGCACCTATGGGATGAAGCTGCAAGAACAACCGTATATGTGCAAAACAAATTATCTCATAGTGCTCTTGAATTCAAGACTCATGAAGAAATGTATACCAAAAAGAAACCTGAAGTAATCCATCTCAAGATATTTGGTTGTCTAGTGCATGTACATATTACGAAAGACAAGAGAACCAAATTGGATTCTTCTGGAAAGAAGGGAATATTTGTAGGATACTATGAAGTCTCCAAATCCTTCACGATATACATTTCAGGATTCCATCATATCGATATTAGTAGGGATGTAAACTTTGATGAAGAGGCATCTCTTAAGAAATCCAGAAGGTGTCAACTTGAATAAGTACATGAAAAAGATGTACCTCCCATAGGGATAGAAGATGAATCAACTCCTAAAATAGTAGCATCAGAAGATCATGACATGCTATAGCCTCAGGAGCCCCCTACTATGGATATCTCTCGAAAGAGAAAATTTGTTTGGGTAAGATAAATCATACAAGAAGCAGAAAGATATCGAGCACCAGAAGGCTCTACAAGAACCAACAAAAGATGAAAGCCATATTCCAGTTATGTAGCTTTGATGTGTGATCTTGTAGACCAAGAAACCAACAGCTATGAGGAAGCTACACATAAGTAAGAATGGGTTGAAGCAATAATGGAAGAATACGAGTGATAATGAAGAATGATGTTTGGGATATAGTTCCCAAACCAGAAAACAAGAGTGTGGTTTCTTCAAAATGGATCTACAAGATAAAACATGCTGCATATGGAAGTATTGAAAAGTACAAAGCAAGATTTGTGGCTAGAGGATTCTCTTAGAAAGAGGAGATCTATTATGAAGAAACATTTTCTCCAGTAGCAAGTTACACTTCCATCAGAACTATCATGGCACTTGCTTCCATGATGAAATCGAACTTACACCAAATGGATGTAAAGACAACCTTCCTTAATGGTGTGATTGAGGAAGAGGTTTACATCGAACAACCATAAGGATTCGAAGTTGAATACAGAGCGACTCATGTATGCAAGTTAAAAAAGGCCCTGTATGGACTGAAGCAAGCTCCTAGAGCTTGGTATGGCAGAATAAATAGCTTCTTGACAGGCATGGGCTTTACCAAGAGTAAAGATGATCCTAATATTTATATGAATATTATGGATGATGAACTAGTCATACTATTATTGTATGTGGATGATCTATTTCTAACTGGAAACGAGAAACAAATCAAGGACTCGCAAGAAGAAGCTAGCTGAAGAATTCGAGATGAAAGATATTGGATTGATGCATCATTTCCTAGGGCTAGAAGTGTGGAAGAGCCTGCAGGGAATCTTTCTGAATTGGGGAAAGTATGCAGTAGAAATCTTGAAAATATTTGATATGTTGGATTGTAAAGTCATGGCCACACCCATGGAAACCAAATTAAAGCTATTGTCTGATGAGACATCCAATATAGTGGACATGACTCACTATAGACATTATTGGGTCATTAATGTATCTGACAAACACAGGGCCATATATATGCTTTGCTATGAACACCTTGAGTTAGTATCTAGTTAAACCTAGACGGGTTCACTTGATAGATGCAAAGCATGTGATGAGGTACCTAAAAGGTACAATAGATTTGGGAATGTACTATGGGAGAGATCATGACTACAATTTGTATGGGTATACAGATTCAAATTGGGAAGGAAGTGTCATAGATAGTTGTCTAGGATCTGCCATGATCTCATGGTTTAGTAAGAAATTGTCCAGTGTTTCTCTCAGCACGACTGAAGCATAGTATATTGCAGCTTGCTCCGCTTGTTGTGAAGTGATATGGATTTGGAAGATGATGTCAGGAATATTTTGACATGGAGGTCGACACCACAGTAGTTTTCTATGACAAATAGAGTTGTATAAAGATGACAGAAAATCCGGTTTTCCATGACAAATTTAAGCATATATAAATCCGATATTTTTATATAAGGGATATGATACAAAAGGGAGACATGAAGCTCTAGTATGTGAGTACCAATGAGCAAGTTACTGATATACTGACCGATCCTCTATATTCTCGAATGAAGTTCGAGTATTTCCACGATAAGCTTGGTGTAGTTCAAAAGGACTTTCCTCACAAGGAGGAAAAGTGATGGGACTTCAAATCATGAACCCTCCTAGGACAAAGGGGGAGCAAGTTGATGATATGAAACTTCCCAGGAGAGGGGGATCAATGATGAAACTAAAATTGATGATGGATGACAGTGATGATGGTATGAAATTTGTTTGTGGACGATAGTATCCTCTCTTGAGGATGGCAGGTATAACACTCTTGTCATGAGAGTGGTCCTTACTAGCTAAGGATGGCCCTGAAAGATGTTGCTCTCATGGAGAGTACCCACATTCAGTTGTGGATACCATAGATTAAACACTCGCTCAGGAGCGGTCCTCACCTTAGTGGTCTAGATTCTCTATGATGAGTCCTCATGGACGATAGGACCAACACTGGGTGCGGTCAAGATCTACATTTAGTTTTAGATGATTCAACTGATCGATTTCATGGATCATGATGATGGAGGATTGCATCGTGCTTTGAATTATGTCCTAAAGTGATAGGGATTTATCATCCCATAATTGAATCATGTATGGATTGCATCATCTTTGGACTTATGTCCTAAAGTGATAGGGATTGAGCATCCCATAATTGGATCATGTATGGATTGCATCATCCTTGGACTTATGTCCTAAAGTTATAGGGATTGATCATCCCGTAATTGGATCATGTATGGATTGCATCATCCTTGGAATTATGTCCTAATGTTATAGGGATTGATCATCCCATAATTGGATCATGTATGGATTGCAACATCCTTGGAGTTATGTCCTAAAGTGATAGGGATTGATCATCCCGTAATTGGATCATGCATTAGAGGAAATTTCAATTTAAAATGGGCCTTCCAAAAATAATACAAATTCCATGTCATCATGTATTAGCCAATAAAAATGCTTTAAAATTCAAAAAGGGAGCACCTCTTAAACAATTTTTTAATATAAATTTGGGGATAGGTATCATTAAAAAAACTACTTTTTTGTTCATATTTTCGACATATCTCCCTATGTTTTTACTCAAATTTCGATCTAGAGAGCTCGTTGGATGCAGAATTAAATTCCACATCCAACGATCTCTCTCGATCAAAATTTGAGTAAAAACACAGGGAGATATGTCAAAAATACGAACAAAAAAGTAGTTTTTTCTTTTCTTCCTCCAAAATTAATAAATATTATTTTATTATTTTATTAATTTTCCTTAGGAGGCCCATTTTGAGTTGAATTTTCCTCTAATGTATGTATTGCATCATACTTGGAATTATGGTCTAAAGTGATAGGGATTGACCATCCCGTAAGTGGCTCACGTAAGGATTGCATCATCCTTGGACTTATGTCCTAAAGTGATCAGGAATTATCATCCCACAAATAGATCATGTATACTACAGGTAGCATGGAGGCAAAGGATCGAGAAGATCAAAGTGCTTTTACAAAGGATTGAAAGATCGATGTGTTGCTGAAAAGAAAGGATCAAGTGATCATGTGATGCAGAAGATGAAGAGTAACTGGTCCAGTTACTGATTGTGAAAAACTTCCCATGACATATAGATGTATTTCCTCAATGTACTGTTGTAATTGTCTCTCTGTTCTCCTATATTCTGTGATGATGTTGAATAAACTTCTAGTTAAGGGGGAGTGTTGAAATATTGTGACTTCAAAGGATATTCTAAATGTATTTTACTAATGTAACTCAAGGGAGATGTTATTATTCCTCTGACGGGGTGTTACTATTGTATTTTGTCATCATAGAGTCATGAGGTAAAGCCTCCTCTTGTGTCGGGTCTTTAGCACCCTAATTAATAATATCATGTACTGTTTTTGAGTATTCCTAGGTGAAGTCGGCCCAAACAGTTTATTGGGGCTGACCTGTCTAGTGCAAAATTCAATTGACAAATATGTATATATAGAGGAGTTGTGGTTCTTATTTGGACACATAATCGCTCACTTGTGTAGCGCATAGGAAAGAGAGAGAGAGAAATCATAAGGAGGAGAACAACTATTTTTGGGTTGACTTTTATACATCTTATACAGAGGAATTTTTTATGGGTTTTCTTCCCCTTGAGGGTTTCCCAGGATAAATGTTGTGTCTATCTTGTGATTGTGTTTCTATCAATGATTCTTAATATGCTATTGTGATTTTAAATTGAATACTATTGAATCTAGTCTAGCATATGAACAACTTAACATATCTTACCCTTTGTATCTTGACACATTTGATATTTTATGGTTGTATTTGCACCTTGACCCAATTGATATTATAAGGTGAGGATGTGAAGTTAGTTATGACTATGAGGTGAGGATGTGTATGCATAATGATCCTTATTTATGACTATGAGGTGAGGATTTAAAGAGAAGAGGATGTAAAATCATGTAATTTTTATACGTATTTTGGTGGTGAGTGTCGAGGAAAAATGTTGTGAGAAACCACAAATGTTTGGAAGGATGGAGGGAGATTACATCATGATCATGCCACCCATCAAATTGAAGAATAATCTCGAGTCAATTTTTTTTAAAATTTTATTAATAGCCATTGTGGTGCTTTGGTACAAATGTTTTTTCTAACTCATTGTTTCTCCATATTGTGTTCCCAGTGAGATCTCTCTATATCAACGCATAAATCCACCTTTGCATAGTTTGTGATCCTAGATGCATGGCATTATTTGTAGTTGCATGAAATTAAGTGTTGTTTATATAGTTGTCGCGGGTCCATGATATTCATGCAAGAAATGAAGTATTGTGGAGGAGGACTCATCAAAATGACCATTTGAATTTCATTTGGACGAAAATTGAGTGGACATAGGCACAAAGTTTTGGGCTTGTTTCAGACCTAGTAGTAGACTAGTAGTTGTTCTCTGTTGTTATAACCACAGTCGTTGACACGTTGTCACACCTTATATTGTATCCCAAAGTAACTTGGTAGTTAGAGTCACCTCCCATTGCCAGTTCCTTGTAGTTATCAGTCATCACTCCTCATATTTCACAGCGAAGCACCGAGTACATGGCGTGAGTGATTATAATTTATGATATTTCAATATTTTGAATAACAAGTCAAACTTTATACCATAGGAATTTCAATATCTTGAGAAATTTACATGGATGGGTAATTTTGAATGTTTCTCTTCTTTTGAAATGTTGACATAAATTATTTGATTCTTAATTTGATGGCTAAATTCAAATTTTAATTTTGTTTTGAAGGGAAATTTTAACTTTACACTTCTAGGAAGGGATAGATCCCTTTGGAAGGGTTGGGAAGGGTTCAAATTTGAATGTTGGTTCCAAGCCACTTTGAGAAACACACACAATTTAAATTAACTCACAAATTAATATATGGACGTGTGTCTGGGCCTTACTGCACTCGTTTTTTTACGAGATTTTAACACCAAGTGATAGAGCCCAACCTATTACCATGCTAGGATTCTTCTAGATTATTCATGGGTTTTACAACTCACATTGAAATCCATAGGATCCAATATCCATTGAATAGTCGAATATTGAAATAAATGTTAACATTTTTAATAAAGACTAGTCCTAGGAGGATCCGACGTGAATCCACATCTGTATCCATACAAGATATGGGGATCCAAAGAGCCATCATGTAGGGTGGGCATATTCGGTAACACATTTCATGTGTAATACCTTTGAGTAGGTCATGGGTTTAGATAATCTTTGGGAATATTGATTCGCCAAAGTGGAGGAGAATGGCCCTATAAGGAGGGCCACACTGTGTATTGACACATTGTAACCAACACTTCCAGGCATGCAATTGTTGTTCTAAGCTATACTTTCTGATATGGAAAATATTGCTTAAGTTTGATATTTGTATTAAATGTCTTTAAAATATGATATATCCATGAGATAACATATGGTTGTTTTTATTACTATAATGATACATTTATGAATGAAACCTACCATATTTTTCTAGACAAATTACTATATGGATGCCTTTAGAAATCATATTTAGCAAACTAAACCAAACCATACACCTATAGTAGTCATCACCCCAAATATTTGACAAAAACTCAAGGAAGATTTATCAACTGTAAGATACAACAATTCACCATCAAATTGTTTGATGATATTCCACAACCAGGGTAACCCAAGTATAACATAGTAATGAAAAACACACACCTAGTTTGATGGGGAAAGTTCAGTAGGTGAAAAATATCATGAAGGATTTAATATAATATGCCAACTCAGTCTAACTAGGGTGAATTTAGGAAAGGAAACATAATCTATAACAACAATCATCCAAGTACCATCCAAATACCAACAAACTTGTGTCTTCTGGAAAACCTCAGTCACTCATTCATTCAATAATATTTAGTAGTTAGAAATCTATTAGCCAATTCAACATTTTTAGGGGCTATTACTATCTAGAAGCATCACACTCTACATGTTCTTATTGGAAACGAGCCTTCTAGTTTGTCTGATAACATAGTCAAAGAAACCCATAATTAAGTGTTTGGAGGTACCATATCTAGGGACAAGGAGTAACATCACAAGCAAGTATATGCTAATATAAAGATAGTATTTTCTAGACACATTCTCAAGCCTTTGAACCATATCAAGCTTTCAGTTGTTGATGGTATTTGAATGGATGTCAACAAAGCCTAGGGTATGAGAAATATCTAATTGTATGCTCAATTGATGGATACATTTTGGAAATAAATTATGAAAAGTTTGAATTTAAGACTACAAATGGAAGTTGCAAGGGTATTACATACTAGTGTCTTGTCCTTTGAGATTTTCTATGGCTTGTGTCATGTCCTTAGAGGCTCGCTATGACTTGTGTCTTGTTCTTGGAGGCTCGCTATACTTGTGTCTTGTCATCAGTGACTCACTATGTTCTTTCATTGCACTCTAGAGGTACTCATTATGCTTTTTCAAGCTACAACATATATCTAGTTTGTTGTCTTTGGGATATTTATTACATGGTATTGCATCTCTCCTTTGGCCTAGGGTTTTTGGAAAAGGACTTGATAAAGCCATGATTGGATATTGATTTATAAGGACTTGATCATCTTGAAAGGTTGGTGATTTATAAGGGTGATATGAACTATGGTAGCACACAATAACTCCAGCTACACATAAATAAACAACTCAACACAAGAAATGAAAATTGACATATTAACATAATACTATCCAAATACGTTATTGAAAGTGATCTAATGATACCTTATTCTCCATCCAAATAACTAAATCATACCACTTTTTGTCTTGCATCATATCAAATTCAAATTGTGATGGATAATGGCCATATTGTTTCTCTTGTCAAAACATGGCAGATGGACTAGTTAAAGTAATTAATATCCAATCATCTACTATTTTGTACAAAATAAAAAATAAAAAAAATCGATATTAAATATGCTTACAAATTTGCATATTAAGGATTCTAAACCTATTTTCCCACTATGATGCGTAGCACAAAATTTGGCATGCCTGGCTTTCGAGGCCTTGTCCTAAAACATACACTAATTCAATTTAATTATGCACCAGTAAAATATAAAAACCATTTCAATGAATTTTATGTAATATTATGATCAAATTTAAATGGATGCATGATCTCCTCATCGGACTTCCTCTATGCATCTACTGTATCATATGATTTCACGAGCTCTTTCCATACTTTCACACTTACATCACTTGGCCTTCTTTTGTTCCTTAACTCAGGAGGAATTTATTTTACATTTTTCGTTTGGTGGCAAAAACATCTCTTGCAAATTTGAGTCATTTGTTTTTTAATTTGCTTTACTAACCAACTTGTCCCAAATTTAGTATCCATGTCATGGACAACTGCTTTTTGAAGGTGCATGGGTGTCTTAAGAATGGGAAATGTAGATACTCTTTGAAGCTTTAAAGGCATGATTCCTTCAACCTATGCAGGAACACTTTCTTGACATCTGTTATTCTGATATTCCGAGAGACCACATCATATTATACCTTGGTTTCATATGTACCAATGCAAGATGCATAACATGTATTGGTGGTGGAAGAAGTATGCATCCTAGGAGTGGTTGAGACATTAGACATCTTTGCTCCCTGTTCCACATTCTTAGAGGCTATTGTGATTTATTTTCTCCTTTCTATTTTCATGATGCAAGAGTTGATGAGGAATCAATCGGTTCCCTTTAACATGGTTGGTTTGGTTGGATTACTCCAGTCCCTTTAGTAGATCGTTCTTCCATGTATTTTTCAAGCATGGATAAGTCCATGCCTCCTTGTTTCTTCAATGTATATACCCCCAATATAGAAGTTATTTCCTCTTCAGTTTCTCACTATATTGTACCTATATATGTACAATAAAATTTCTTATTTTAAGTTTAGAAAAAAACCCTTATATAGAGAGGAAATTTCTTCTTTTATAATTTTGAAATAAAAAACTAAAAAATACAATTCAAACAAGCCATGGAAACATGTACAATTCTGTAAATTGAGTATGAAATACCTCATTCTAGAAAGAATAAGACCAATTTGTGCATTTCCCTCCACTACTTGACCTTTTTTGGCATCTTAGGGTGAATTCTTTTCCTCCAGATTGTGGAAAATCCCTTGTCTTTTCTTTGTATGTTTTGATCACTTCCCTCTAATTGTTATAAAAAATAGTAGTGTGAAGTGGATGTATAGGGGTTTGATTTTTGTTTCTGGTAAGGAGGAATGACATGCACAAATTGATTTTATGACTGCCAGATGTTGAATCACACCCAAAAATCAATTTTTTTGAGTGAAATCCATAAGAGGGGAGGAGAGGTGCCTCAACATCTCTTCTGAACATCAACAAGGATCCAATAGCTTAGTTATTTTCTTTCATAGAATCAAGGAATTGTTGTGGTATGATCCTAATCTACGTAGAAGTTCCAAGCTCCGTCGATTTTTGATTGCGAGTATGAGAATGGAAAAATGGTGAATTAACAATGATATGTTTTTATTGCATGAGTTTTTTTTTGAAAATTCGACTCTAGATTAGGCACCATTACTGTTGAATTTAGCGCTGACTATTGGAAAAAAATGTAATAATATTTGGGCACTAAATTGGGAGAATTTGCACCTAATTTAACGTCGATCATCACGTATGAGGTGTATCTATTGGAGGATATTCTACATGCATCACATAGAACAAATTTCAACATCTACTCTTTGCAATAAAAAACATTATAGGTTTGAAACTATGCCCTTAGAATTCTAAACTACAAATGTAAACATAAATGTTTTTAGAGGGAGTTGCGATCTCTAACCTACAACTTACATAATGAAAATTTGATGTTTTGAAAATAGGAACATGGCTTGGAGGAAACAAATATGTTAGGATCTATAGGAGTATTTTAGGCCTTCAATGATAATCATAACTACTCATACTACCATACATGACCTCGTACTAGTATTCTTGTCACTTGAAATAATGATGATGATATGGGTCCCCTTGAATGGAACATGAAAAGTGAGCAAGATAATATCATCAATATTCTCTTGGTGCATAGGTGTTATGTGACTAATGTCATTGTTGTGTATTATAGGACCCATAAGAGGACATGGACAAAGGATGTGGATGACGTAGACCTACTATATCAAGGAGAGGAAGTGGGTGTCCATAGAATGGGATACACAATTTGCAGATACAATAAAGGTAATAATACAAAGAAACCTAAACCAGAGGAGGACGATGTTTTTTGAGTGAAGTCCATAAGAGGGGAGGAGAGGTGCCTCAACATCTCTTCTGAACATCAACAAGGATCCAATAGCTTAGTTATTTTCTTTCATAGAATCAAGGAATTGTTGTGGTATGATCCTAATCTATGTAGAAGTTCCAAGCTCCGTCGATTTTCGATTGCGAGTATGAGAATGGAAAAATGGTGAATTAACAATGAGATGTTTTTATTGCATGAGTTTTTTTTTGAAAATTCGACTCTAGATTAGGCACCATTACTGTTGAATTTAGCGCTGACTATTGGAAAAAAATGTAATAATATTTGGGCACTAAATCGGGAGAATTTGCACCTAATTTAACGTCGATCATCACGTATGAAGTGTATCTATTGGAGGATATTCTACATGCATCTCATAGAACAACTTTCAACATCTATTCTTTGCAATAAAAAACATTATAGGGTTGAAACTATGCCCTAAGAATTCTAAACTACAAATGTAAACATAAATGTTTTTAGAGGGAGTTGTGATCTCTAACCTACAACTTACATAATGAAAATTTGATGTTTTGACAATAGGAACATGGCTTGGAGAAAACAAATATGTTAGGATCTATAGGAGTATTTTAGGCCTTCAATGATAATCATAACTACTCATACTACCATACATGACCTCGTACTAGTATTCTTGTCACTTGAAATAATGATGATGATATGGGGCCCCTTGAATGGAACATGAAAAGTGAGCAAGATAATATCATCAATATTCTCTTGGTGTATAGGTGTTATGTGACTAATGTCATTGTTGTGTATTATAGGACCCATAAGAGGACATGGACAAAGGATGTGGATGACGTAGACCTACTATATCAAGGAGAGGAAGTGGGTGTCCATAGAATGGGATACATAATTTGCAGATACAATAAAGGTAATAATACAAAGAAACCTAAAGCAGAGGAGGACGATGTTCATAACAAATGCTACAACATAGACAAGGTAAAGTCATATAAACTATGTTGTTTTTTTCAAATCCAAAACACGATATCAATATGTCAAATATATGAGGAAAGTGAGGTTTTTTGTTGGATAACATATTGGTTTAAATGACAATATGGTGTACTAAACATCATTGACTAAGTTGTGCATTATAGGGTCTAGACAAGGCCGTGGAAACATATGGTGTCATATCAAGTAATGACACAACAGATGTCGTAGGATATCCGATAATCAAATTTTGACTTAACTTAGGAAGCATTTTTTGATAAATCCATCCTTTTTCATAGCATTATTAAAATCTATAGTGTATTATCTAATATTTTAATAAATTAATGCATGTTGTTTATTATTTCAGATGAATATTTTAGTAAGTGCACAGACTAATAATTCAACTAGTAAAAGAAAAAGAAAAACATATGTACATAGGTGTGGACCTAAAACTATTAAATCACAAACAACACAGTGGGTGGAAGATGATATGACAATGGATCCTCCAGACACAAGAAATAATCGCACTCAAGAAGAGGTCAGTCAAGACTATAGCACATGGGATGGATACTTTGATAAAATTGTTGTTGGTGGATGTTCTATATGTTGTGGGAAAAAACAATTCAAATGAGCCATTATACAAAGACATTACATAGATTATGAGCTTCTAGTGGATAGTATGCCTCCTACAATAGATTCAATTCCAATAGGAATTGTGGTAAGGAATTTTCCAATTTGATATAAATAACATGTATACTTATTTTAAACATTGTTTTATATTATTTAAAAGCTTAATTCTTTTCTTAATGGATGCTTGTAGGATAAAGTTCTTGGTTTATAGTATCATGGATCACCAACTTCCATCCTACAAGGTGATGATAATTTACCAAATGATACATCTAACAAAAATATGTTCCAATATACCAGCTTAGAAGATGAGGAATTGATGAAAACAAGTAATAGAACAAGAACCAATTTAAAGATGCACAATTTGCTTAAAGACAAGGGGAAAGTGCACTACATACCCTATGAGAATGAATGTGATCGAGAAGATGACTCACCCCTAGGTTGGAGAACAATTTACAAAGCAACATTTGACCGTCAACTATATTGTGCTTGGCTTAGTGATCAACAACTACCTAGAGTGTATGAGGTGTTTCAATGGGGTTACAACTACATGATACGACCCTCCAATATTCATGGAGTGAATCTAGGCTTCTTTATTGTTGAAAATGTACATGTGGTATCTAAACATAAAAACAATTCACAACAAACCACTAGGATATTAATTACATATTATGGTCCGTCATATTACAGTGGTGAATGGGGAACGCTAGCATAATATAAGCCTAGCATGTCAACATATGGTATAAATTTGAATATGTATACACATCGTCTCCAATTGAAAAGTGTAAAAGAAATGAATAGAGGTTGTCTTATGTATATAGATGGACATGCATACACACACAAAAAATTGAAGGACTTATAAATAGTAGTAAGGGAAGGGACCCTACTATAAGATCGAATTGTCAATTTGTTGAGGTTATAAATGATAAAGATGGAGATATGGAAAGATAGGTTGATATATTAATAATGGTTGAGAATACTATGGACCTTTCCACTGGGGATGATTTATTGAATTACTACCCCTTCTTTTTTTGTTAATAAGCAGAGTGTCCTTATGTTACTTTATAGTACAAAAATGGTGTTACAAACATTCACGACAAGCTGGAGAGTCCATGATTAACCGGATTGATATCGAATGGATTCAACTTTGTAACCGTATTCTATCCTAACAGCCTACCCACAAAAAAGGAATTCCACATAAGAGTGGCCTTTCGGCCCCTGATCCCAAGTCTATGCAGAGACTGTATATTACTAAGAATTAAAACCTTATGAAACTCCATAAGAATTATAACATAAAAAATAGAACCAGACAAGAAAGTAATTGACATATCTGCTTCACACAATTGGATTGCATAGAAGAAAATTGTGGAGTGACTACCTCCTTTGGCCAAAACAAAAACAGATAAACACAACTTCCCTTACTAGGCAGGGGGATCGCATGGAGGAGAGGCTTGAGCTTCCTTGGACAGCTCCCTGGGGTGGTCGAGGAACATCTCTGTTATCATTTTCAGCAAGAGAAAACCAACTGCACCGTCTTGCTTCCCTCTGTGAATCAAATCCAGCGCCTCTTTGATTCCTTGCGCTAGATGCACCTTCACTTGAATATCATGGGCCATAAGGATACGAACTTCCCACAAGGGGTTGGCCATAAAGGGCCTTCCTTGATGAGCTTTGTACTACCGCAATAGAGCAATCTCTTTATCTGCTATCTAAGCTTCAACTGGTGTAGGGGCTTCCGCCATGTACTGATCCCCCTATTTGAATGCCAGAGGGGTAGGAACTTCATGGGAATTTGGGTCTTGTAGAGAAGAGCTAGTAGAAGTCCGGCCCTATCCCTCAATTCACACGTTGTCCCCATGCCAGCTCCTAACTCTCCAATGAGGCGCCATTAACGCTCTGAACAAATTACCTAGGGATCTAATTCACACAAATTGCAGGATATTGTTCGCAAGATTATTTCCAGACAACATGAACATGCCATCCCCATTGGGGGTATTTATGGAAATTCTTGTTATCTGAGTGAGGTATCCTTTATTCATGGATCCTGGGTGAATTTATCCCTTCGTACACTCCAATTATTTAGCCTTAAACCCATTGTACTTCTTGATTGCAAACAGATCCTCCCATCCTTCCTTCTCTCATGTATAATCACATACAAATTTGCCAATTTTATTTTCCAGCGTATGACCTTCCTTGTTGGTTTCCACACAATGACGTTCTCATGATGGGGCCAACGGTTTTCTTGAAAGGGCATGTACCTCTACCTGCTCCATACAAGCCCGATGATGAATGAATAATGTTGATTTAAAGAGGCCAGAATCTGGATCGTTCCTCCTGGATTGATGCAGCGTGCCATCTTCTACCCTAGTCATCTCCGTACCCATTCCACTTGTCCTACCATCATAAGAATTGTCATGCATGGTAATGACGAGTGGATTCACCACCTCCCCCATGGCTTCCATGTATTCCTCGGGATTAGGTGAGAGGAAACCATCTATCCCGATCACATACCCTTCATGTGACTCCTTGTACACATCGTGGTTTCTACACATGTAGAGGGATGTGTCTACCTAGGAAGTTAATGAATTTCCTTGATTACACCTACCGACCTCTTGATGTTGAGGGTCATCCTTTTTTGCCTCTAGATTGTTTGAAATCTTACCATAATCCTTATTCACCAACTCCCCGTAAAATCTCCAAAGCATGCAATGAACTGTATCCTCCCTTTGTTCTGCATGGAAGGAGGTTCTTTATTTGACCCCTTCATTTGCTAAGGAATCCACCACCTTATTCCCGCTTCTCCTGACATGAGATAAATGGATCATGAGGGTACTGATTAACAATATATTGAGCTCAGTAAGTCGACATCCCACCTCCAATTCTGAGAAACCTTGTCTATGGTTGAGCCTTGTTGTAATATTCTTTCTATGGATATGATTATTAAGGAGTCCCCCTCCACAATCAAAGGTGTTTTCTGTTGCTGTAGAGCCCATTTTAGTCTGTTGACCAGTCCTTCCAATTCTGTCATATTGTTGGTATTGGTGCATATACCTCCCCATAAAATACTGAGAAATATCCGTTCTGAGTCCCTTATTACACCTCCAAAATTGGTAGGTCCTGGGTTTCCTTTAGCTACCCCTTCGAAGTTCATTTTTAAGGATTCATCCACCGGGCGTTGCCATGTTTCAGAGATGTGGGGAGGAGCGATCATAGTTCGTAGGCGCACATTATTCCCATGTACTAATTAGAGGAAATTTCAACTCAAAATGGGCCTCCGAAGGAAAATTAATAAAATAATAGTTAAAATAATAAAATAATATTTATTAATTTTGGAGGAAGAAAAGAAAAAACTACTTTTTTGTTCGTATTTTCGACATATCTCTCTATGTTTTTACTCAAATTTCGATTGGTAGAGCTCGTTGGATGTGGAATTAAATTATGCATCCAACAAGTACCCACTCGACATACTTTTGATAGGCCTTGCTACCCCAAAAATAAGAAATACCTGAAAAAATGTGATGATGATATCATCATCACATTTTTTCAGGTATTTCTTATATTTGGGGTAGCGAGGCCTATCAAAAGTATGTCGAGTGGGTACTCGTTGGATGCATAATTTAATTCCGCATCCAATGAGCTCTCTGATCGAAATTTGAGTAAAAACAGAGAGAGATATGTCAAAAATACGAACAAAAAAAGTAGTTTTGTTATGATACCTATCCCCACATTTATATTAAAAAATTGTTTAAGAGGTGCTCCCTTTTTGAATTTTAAATCATTTTGATTGGCTAATACATGATGACGTGGAATTTGTATTATTTTTTGAAGGCCCATTTTAAATTGAAATTTCCTGTAATGGGCCTTGCAAATCCCCCAGTCATATAGAATTAGTCTTTCTGCTATATATGCTTCGTTGGATTTATGAGTCCAATGGTTTAGGGTTAGATTTTCCTTAATGTGAATTTCTATCAGATTCCAAATATCCTCTGTGTGTTGATGTTTATTTTCAAAGTTTTTCTTGTTCCCATTTTTCCATATTTCCCAAACAACGAAGCCTGGGAACAGTTCCCACACCCTATTCAAGATTTCATTTTTAAATACCTTTTGTGACCAATCAGCTATTGTTAAGTTTGGACGTCCCTTATGTTGATGATTTTTCCTAAATTTTCTTGCTCCTTTTTCACATAGGGCAGCCACTTTCAGGAATTCATTAAGAATATTATTGATAGTTTCATTAGCTGCTTCACAAAGGCAGCACCTCGACGGTCCCATTAATCCGTGATTCTGAATATTGTCCCAAGTGAGGATACGTCTTCTAAGAAGTAGCCATCTAAAATCCAATACCTTGGGGCCACCACCTCCCTCCACAGAGTTTCTTCCATTTCCTCTCCTTATCCATTATATTGGTTTCCGTCAACAACCCTATCGCCTCTTTGATATTGAAATTTCCCACGTTGGAATACCCCCATCTAATCTTGTTTGACCCGACATTATTAGGGATATTTCTATTGCATAATTCATCATAGAAATATTCAATGTTATCCTTAGGGGTGAAATCTTGCCACCATTGCATCGGTTTCCAAGTCCTATAATGTTTATCTGCTGACAGGGGCTCCCAAAAGTCTTGCACCCATTCCAATGGGATGTTCTGGAGATAGTGGAGTAATTCAGGGATATCTTCTTGGTTGGCTACATAGGGCTCTTGTTGCCATGCATCCTAGATAAACAGTGTCATCTTCTCATCTCCGACCTCCCAAAAACTATGGCGTTGGATAAGTCCTATGTTTTCTTGGGAAACTTTCCATATGCTTGAGGCTGGGATATCTTCCCCGAATATGATCAACTGTTGTTTCGGCTACCGTGGTGCATATTTCTTATGCCACAACCTTTCCCATGATTCCTCAGAGTGGGGAATCCATTTACACCATATTTTTTCCCCCAATACTTTGTTTATGATGACTGGGTCTCTAAGTCCTATCCCCCTACTTCCTTTGGTTTGCATAAGTTTTTCCAATTGACCAGAGCCCACTTCCTATGTCCTTCAGTTCCCCCCCAAAGAAAGTTTCTTTGAATATTTCGTATTTGTTTTATCACATATTTGGGGGCAGCCAATACATAGAAGAGGTAAAGAAGCATGGCTTGAAGCACTGACTTAACCAGGGTTAGTCTACTTAGACGATTAATATCCTTGAAGGTCCATTGGCTAAGATTTTTCTTGATTTAATCCAGTAATTACTTCCAAGATATTTGTCTTATGATGGAATCCACTAATGGTGCACCCATATATTTGGAGGGTAACACACCTTCTAAGAATTCCATAATTCTGAGAATGTTTCGTCTTGCGACTTTCGAGGTGTTGAAAAAGTACACCTGAGACTTCTCCTTGTTTATTTCCATCCCACTGGCCTCTAGAAAGTTATCAATCCCCTTCTTTAGGCCTCAGACCTCTTGGATGGTGGAAGGTCCCATAAGCATTGTATCATCCACAAATTGTTGGTAGGTTTGTGGTTCCAACTCTTCGCTTAGGTGAATCCCACGAAGTTGGTTCTCATTGCACAAATTCTTGAGCATTTGAAACAATCCTTCTGCAATGATGATGAATAAGAAAGGGGATAATGGGTCTCCTTGACGAATCCCTCTTGAGAATGGGAAGCATTGTGTTGGTGTCCCGTTTACTAGTATAGAGAAAAAAGATGAGGAGACTAGCTTCATTACCCATTCGTTCCATTTGTATGAGAAGCCAAATGTATGAAGGACACCTGGCAAGAATTTCCAATTTAGTTTATCATAATCTTTCGATAGGTCGAGTTTCAGCAACATACCTGGGATTTTTTCGATCTTTAATGAATGAATGGTTTAATGCACCAAAATGATTCCATCCAGTATTTGCTTCCCTTTGATGAAACCATCCTGTTCTGGTGATAGGAGGATTGGTGGCAAGGGTCTGAGCCTATTAGCTATGAACTTAGAGATTATCTTATATATGACATTTCACAAGGTGACCAGTCTTAGTTTTCCAAGATCTTTTGTACCATTTTCTTTGGGGATGAGCATACGGAAGGTAGCATTGAGATATTTCAGAATGTTGACTATCTTTCTAGAGTCCTTGACTAGATCCCACACTTCCTCCTTCATCCAATCCAAGTAAGCATGAAAAAAGTTTGTAGTGAACCCATCAGGTTCCAAATCTTTGTCATCAGCCATTTGTTTGACAGTTTTTTCTACTTCCTCCATCCCAATTGGCTTCGTGAGCATAAAATTGTGTTCATCGGTGATAACCCTTGGAATATACCATAGAACCTTTTTCCTGGGATTCATTGCGCTCACAGTCTAGATCTTCCAAGAGGTTGGAAAAGAAGGTGTTGAGGGTATGTTTCAGTTCTTCCTAGGTTTTAGCGATGGCCCTGTCCTCTTTTTTCATTCTCTCCATGCAATTTCCATGCCGATGTTGGATGGTTGCTTTGTGGAAGAACTTAGTTTGACATTCTCCCACTTGAAGCCACTTAACTCTAGATTTTTTTTTCTAGAAGAGTTCCTACTGTTTCTCTCTTAGACTGAATTCTTGGAGCAATATTTTCTCCCTAGTTCTCACCTTCTCCGTAAATACATGCTGCATACCCCTTTGTTGTACCTCTTGAATCTTTATGTCCAACTCCTTTTTCGCTTGGAAAATATTTCCAAAGGATTCATTATTTCATCTTTTGATTTTGTCTTTCGGGATTTAGAGTTTTTGTTGGAACTAGTACATAAGATTTCCTTTAATGGGATGGAGGTCCGCCCACCATTTCTTGATTTTCTCTGGGAATTTGGGTCAATGGAGCTAGAATTGCTCGAAACGAAAAGGTCTTTGAAGGTTCACCCCTATTGTTTCCCATTCCAAACTTATAGGCTAGTGGTCCGATCTGGCTGAGGGAAGTACCATGATAGTCAGTTCTCCACCTTCCATCATTATAGACTATGATACCAAAAAGCGGTCTAAATGATAGGCTATGCCTCTATCCCCTTCTCTTTTTTTATTCCAAGTGTAAATTCCGTTAGAAGTTCTAACATCGACCAGATCGAGGTTTGCAATGAGTTCGTTAAAGTAATTGTTGATGGGATTTAACTTCCGTATTCCCCCCCCTTTTTTTCTAGGCTTCTGGCCATGTTGAAGTCGCCTCCTAGAATCCACGATCTCCCCCCCACCTACATCCTTAGATTACTTAGGGAGTCCAGAAAATTCAACTTCTGCTTCGCCTGAGGTGGCCCATAAATATTGGTAATGAATCTCTACGTAGGCATACCTAATATCTAGAAGGATGCCGAAAGGGAAAATTGTGAGGCCATGAAGCTTGTGAGGGCCACCTCCCTCAGTCCATAATATTTCTATCCCCCCATATATTCCTTTTGCATCCACTGCAATGGATTCACTAACATGCCATACTTTTTTCCATGCAACTTTGAGTTCTTCTTCCGAGAACTTGGTCTCTTGAAGAAAGATGATAACCGTTTTTTCACTTTCTATTTTTCTTTTTAGAAGACGTATCTTCAGGGTGTTGTTACAACCTTTAATAATATAGGATGTGATCTACATCATGAAAATATTTGTGTGCAGAAGTGAGGGCTGCATCTATGGTTGGATACTGCCCCTAGGCTACTAACGTTTCCCCAATAAGTTGGATTTGTTGCACATTATTGTGTCTTCCTATCTTTTCTTTTTTTCCTTTCTTTTTCTCATCTGGGTCCTTGAGAGATTCTGACGCTATTCCTAGAAAAATCATAGTTTTTGTCTTTATTATGGCTTTTTTCCAGAAGGGAGACCCATTGAGGAGGAATATGATTTGTTAATTTAGTAGAGCACGTTGCTTCCAATCCTTCTAAGTATAGATCCCCTATCTCCATATCCTCCCCTTCATTTTCAAGTGGTTGGTTTGCTTTCAAGTGGTGGGTTTGCTACACATAATTCTTGTCACGATCATGTATTGAGAACTGAAACACCCGAAATTGCCTCAAATTTCTCAAGTGATAAAGTTGGACTTTGGCCAAGACTCATAATTTCATATCTGAGTCCACCACCGCCTCTGCCTTTTATGCAATAAGCGTTGCCATATTCAGTAATGCCTTTTTTCTCTTGAAAATGAGCAGTGACATCGCATCTAGACTTTGATCAATAAGTGGTTCCACCTTGGTAATGCTCTGTCTCCATGGTAAAAGAGCGGTGCTCGAGTTTTAAAGGGAAAAATAGAATATTCATGAAGCTTCTCAAAGGAAGATTTCGTGGCACCCTCATCCCTACTCTTATGGACCACCAGGACTCGAGATCCCCCCTAGTAGGATGTCCCCTCCACATCATCCACCTTTTCCTCAACCATCCCTATCCTCCCAAGGCCTATAAAACTTGGCTCATTCTCCATGGAAAGGGGGAGAAAAAGTTATGTTGTTGCACCCAAGTTCTGGCCAAATCTAGGGTGAGCATAGAAGAGACAAGTTGGAGCTTTGAGGACAAGGCTTGGCATGTAAAGAGACATCACAACACTAAGGCATAATGGTTGTAATATCCCTTCTTTTATGATTAAATCAAAGATGCTTCCTTTCCCATAAAATGTATTGTGTTATGATGATTCATTTTGTTATCAGATTCCTTAGTCACTGATATAGAGTTGCAGATAATTTTCTGGTAGTTTTGATCTTGTTTGATGTTTGATGTGTTTATTGTAGGTACATCTATGGAGATCTAACACCATAGAATAGTTCTACATCATATTGTGGGATAGTTAAAGGACTCATTCCAGACATCTACCAATTCTAGGGAAAGTGCTTATCCTTATTATCACTCATTTGTTCTAGATATGAACCATATAGACCTAGGGAAACAACTATTGCCAGTAGGAGGTGAGAATTTCTAGCAAGATGGTTCTCTTCCTTGTTTATTTCCTTAGTATTTTCATGGGTCTGTACTTTCATATTTGTTGTTGGATCTGGTTCTTGGTGTTCTTGGAGCTGCCCTTCTTTTTGGGTGTTCTTGGAGCTGCTCTGGTTCTTGGTGTTCTTGGAGCTATGTCAAACCAGTTGTGAGTTTGAATTTTCTTATGGATCTCTGTACTAGTTTCCTTCTTGGTGGTTTTTTCTTGTTAGCCACTTTGGTGAAACCTTCTGTGTCTTTATTTTCTTGATCTTTGTTTCGTCCCAGTTTTTGTTTTGCGGACAATCGTGGAAAATATTTCCATGTTCGTGGCACCTTCTGCATATGAAGGGGATTTGTTCATAGTCTATCACTTGGAACCATTATTCATCATCCCAGCACAACTCTATCCCATTAGGTAGATCCTTATATATGTCCAAATAGAGGCATATCCTGGCGTAGGAGGCGTAACACATCTGTTTGGTTTGTTCTGAGACTTTTACAAAGATCCCCAACATATTCCCAATATCTATGAGGATTTATTCTTTCCAGTATTCCATTGGTAAGGAATACAATGGAATCTAGACCGGGGCTATTGTTAAGTTTCCCTTATCAATATTGAAATGTTCTTTCCATGGTTTGAGGAAGAGGCCTGCTGAGTTAAAGAAGTAAGGCCCGTTATAAAAAAATTAGAGGAAATTTCAACTCAAAATGGGCCTCCTAAAATGAACTAATAAAATAATATTTAAAATAATAAAATAATATTTATTAATTTTGGAGGAAGAAAATAAAAAAACTACTTTTTTGTTTGTATTTTTGACATATCTCCTTGATTTTTTACTCAAATTTCGATCGAGGGAGCTCATCGGTTGCGGAATTAAATTCCGCATCCAACGAGTACCCACTCGGCATACTTTTTATGGACCCCGCTACCCCAAAAACAAGAAATACCTGAAAAAATGGAATGATGACATCATCATTACGTTTTTTCAGGTATTTCTTGTTTTTGGGGTAGTGGGGTCCGTCAAAAGTATGTCGAGTGGGTACTCGTTGGATGCGGAATTTAATTCCGCATCCAACGAGCTCTCCTGATTGAAATTTGAGTAAAAACACAGGGAGATATGTCAAAAATACAAACAAA
>LPNX010326512.1:890206-1096840 GCA_001517045.1 Pseudotsuga menziesii
GATCGAGGGAGCTCATTGGATGCGGAATTAAATTCCGCATCCAACGAGCTCCCTCGATCGAAATTTGAGTAAAAACACGGGGAGATATGTCAAAAATACAAACAAAAAAAGTATTTTTTTTATGATACCTATCCCCAAATTTATATTAAAAAAGTGTTTAAGACCTATACGGTAATTCAAATTTAAAGCAATTTCATTGGCTAACACATGATGACATTGAATTTTAATAAAAGTTAAAAGGCCCATTTTGAGTTGAAATTTCCTCTAATGATTATGGTTCTTTCCACTTCATTAAAGAATATGTTTGTAAAGAATCATGTTTCCCCAGTTACAGGTCGTAATGGCCTTGGGGCTTCCAGGTTGTGTTTATCCACCACACTAGTGTCTTCTTTGCGGGCCAAATATCGATGAATTTGCCAATGAGGGCATGCTCTTTCATGTATTGAATGTCCTCCTGTACCCGTTTCGAGTGGATCTGAAGCTTCATAACTGATTTTTTATTTTGGTACATAGTGCTTTGGTTTCTTGGATTCCCCCTTCGATATTCATTCTTTGATTATCCCGCTCATTCCTTCTCCTCCCTTCCCCGAATGGAGATTGGGTCTGTGACATCCACAAAATTCACAAAAATTTAAAATTTTTCTATGTGATATTAAATGCTAAATCATAGCCTGAATGCTAGTTTAATAATTAACTTCAACAGATAGATTACAAAGATAAGAAATCAAGAGAAAAACTCATGAGTTAATACTCTTCGGTTAACTGTAACTAAGAGGCTACATAATTTTACTTACTAACTTGTAAGTCACATGCCACTAACTGTACTCAATCTATAATGAATTTCAATCTTGAATAATAAAATGTTGGTCAAAAGTTAATGAGTTAAAATAATTTATTGAATTCATATCATTGGTTTATTTGTAAGAATGTGTATGATTCTGATGGTTATTTTCTTTTCTTACTGAAGGGGGCTTGATGTTAGCCCAAGGATTACTTAGCTTTTCTTAAAGCTAATGCAGATCCAATGCTTGTACAAGATTCATAGGTAAAAAATTACTTCCAATTTTACGATGTAATAATTTAAGGCTCTGGAAAATTAAACAAGTAAGTTAAGAAAGATCCTTAATCTCTATTCCTTAAACTTAAAATTCAACTACCAAGGTGACTCTATTTATGGTCTATATTATCAAAGTGTAAAGGTTCCTAGGTCTATAGCAAGGACTAATCTACCTAGGTAGCAATTTCGAGTCGATAGTGTAATTATTTGTTCTAAACAAATAAATTACATGATTAATGGTATGTAATTATCCAACATGTTTTTAGTTGGTCTTAGTATTAGGACCCTAAATACATTCTCCATGTTTTATAACTATGAACTTCACCATGTTAATCCTAGAACTTACCTAATCATAAAAATTAACATCATTAAAATGGTAGCTAGAAACTAACTACAAATTCAATGAAACTAACCTAACCTAGGCATATAACCAATGCATAAAATAATAACTATAACCTAGCTAGAACTTCACAATGCATGCAATAACTTGTCAATTTTTTTAACAAATGTAATAGTATTATGTTTTCACATTTCATAGGGTTACAAGCCAGTTAACTATATCAATACTAAAAAGATTTCAAAAGTAGTGGGATCCACGCGGTGGATGCTCGCTAGATGGAGGGTTTTGGCAATAAATCCTATGCATTTACATTCATGTTTTTCCCTAAAAAATCACTTGGCTTTAACAGTTGTTTGTTTGGATAGAGGAATAGGCCGACATGCCCTCGACCTCATCGGGTCTCTGCAATAGTTATTGCTCTTGTCTTGGATTTGGCTTTAGCAAGTTTAATACTCTTGTTCTTCGTGATTATTATTTCTTCGAGCTCCATGCTAAAACTGGTGAGTCATATTGAATCCTCCAAGCATTTTTCTTTTCTTCTATTTATAGCTAAGCTATTTATTAAATATTTTTAAGCGATTTTTGTTTGATGGTAGGTGAAAATATACAACCGAAGGTTGCAGGAATTTTCCTGAAGTTGAAGGGTGTGAGCAAGAAAGGCTCGGTAAGCCTCGGTACCAACCTTCGACACCCTTCGTTGATTGTGTTTGCGGTGATACCGATGGTAAATGTAGTTTGTTGCTGCGGTGGTCATACGACTTGTAGTAGATTGCTGTTTTGTTTTGGATAATGGCGGAGGCCGTAAGGTTGTCCTTTGTGATAACCCTTAGGGTTTCACAAATGAGCTACGAATCTTGTAAATAATGGTTTAAGGTTAACATAATACAGTTCCAAGGTTTTTTAAAATCGTTGTTCATATTGTAAATACATTGGGTGGAATCTTCCTAGGCCTTTTTGCTCAGCCACAGTACCTCTTTCGTGGCTACGAATATGTTAAGGCTTTTGGTATTAATCAATGTGGCGTCTGTATGGGTTAATTTTTGATAAATTAAGACTCTATTTATGGTTCTTTTGTTTTTAAGGGCAGAGCTTACGGGCCATAGTGTAAATATCTGTTAGTATTTAATTTCCTCTTGTATTTTTGGTTGCGCGGTGCATTAATCTTGGTAAAAAGTTTTCTATTATGACAATAATTGGTTGTAAATTATTCTACAGTTACGTCTGGTTTAAGCCATTGGCAACTTTAGTTGTTTGAAATTCTATTTGTACAAACGGTACTGTAAGGGATTCACCTAGGGTTTGGTTTTTAAATAAACAATTTTAATATTTAGGTTATCTTCATATCTTCGATTTGTGGTATAAACAATAGTTAGATTATAATAGTCTGCCTTTTAATTGGAAGAGATGAAATCTATCCTTTGACTTACTTAGCTGTTGGAATAAATATTTAAGAGATAAGATTTGTTCCTTATCTGAAGTATACAGTTGTCTATTTTTAATTATTCGTTAGCTGTGGTAATCTTTTTTTTCATAAATAGGTTTTGTGAATGGTTATGAAGGATTATATTAATAAAGTAGGGTTTAGAAGAATAGTTTACAAATATTAATAATAGTATTAGTGTTATACTGATTGTTTATTGTTTGGTTTACTAAGTACTTAATTTATGTACTATAATACATTATGTGTTATAATTTTAACCATTTTCAACCTATTGACTGAACACTATGAACTTACTGTACTAGATGTTTAAAAAGAAATAGTTTGAGGTTAGAGTACAGAAGTTAAATACTAAAGTTAGGATAGCTGGTAAAACATTCAAATGTGCATTATTTATTATAATATAACTAGAGTAATATGTTTATAGTGTAGGTTTTAAAGTATTAAAATAATGAATGGTTTTTCTTTACTAAGTGTAATAAATAGATTGTATTGCAATATTTGTTTATGTATTATACTTCACATAGTTTAATGACTGTGCGATAAACGTTTACTATAACAAACTCTATGTAATGCTCATAGAGGTTTTTGAAAAAGTTTAAGTTCTAGAAATGGATTATTATGAAAAAATATCTAGAAAAGTAACAGTAAAATGCTTCCAAAGTTAAATCAGTTACCTGAAGATATTGCTGATAACTTCTTAGAAGAAAAGATTATTGATTCATTTTTACGTAAACTCTTCAATTCGATAACAGTTTCAAATCATTTTATTCATGTATAATCATTCCTATCTACAGCTAAACAATACTTCTATACTAGAGTACGTCATCGTAAGATGAGTGGAAAAATACATAAAGGAATTTTACTCATTAATCAATCATTTCTAATTCTAGACTCATTTATTCTGATTATCATATACTATTAAACTTTTCTGAATAAATTGTAAACTTAAGCATTCTACTAGCAAATTCAAAGTATCTAAGTAATAATAGAAAAACTAAACATGACTGCTTTCATTCCAGTAATTTTCTTGAACATAAATAAATAAGATAACACAATGGAACCTGGTAATTTGTAGAAGAGACAAACAACCCAAGGATCCTATTCCACCCAACCTTTTCCTGAAGATAGCTCAATTGTTTGTCTTAGTACCCCCAAGTATGCCCACTTATCCACCAGGATGAATGCACTGTGTGGAGAAATGGGATTAAATACCCCTACAACTCAGCAGTAGTACTTAACAACAATACTTCGGTCCTCATCAATATAGAACTCAGCTATATGGCTGCACTAGTTCAGAATGCAGTCTTAATCACTCAATCCACTTCTAAATTTCTCCTCATCGAATATCTTGTGCTCCTTTATCAACTTCATAAATTTCACAAGGTAAAGAATGAACATCCTCCAACTGAATTCGATGGATAGATATATGCATTCCTAGGTCTTTTGGTCAGTTTTTTTTAATTAATGAGCCACCTGCTCTGTTCCACTTTCTTAGGGAACATGACCACAAAATTAGGGAAGTTTCCCCCTGCAACAGCTAGAAGTGATTGAGGATGCTTCCATGTGTCAGTTTGCTCTCACCCCATTCTATTCCTCCTAGTGGGTCAAGGGACACTCATTCAACAGCCTCCTTTGGCTATTTGTCTCGTATTTTATTTATTAAATAATAAAATATTCAACATAATTAATTACAGTCATCCTTGACCCCATTTGTTCAATAGTCATAAAATTTACAATAAAAGTAAAATATAATGTTTTCTTAAACATTAAATTTTATTGAATTTGGGGTATGTGACATACACCCCCCCTTAAGTCCAACATTGTCCTCAATGTTTCTTTATTCATCATCCTCAGAGCTTCCTTGGAATAGAATTGGATATGATTCCCACACATGACACTCAAATTCTCAGGTTTCTTCTTCTGGACTAAGGTGCTTCCATTGCACCTTCACCTCTCCAATGGTGCGATTTCGAAGAAAGATCTCCCTCTTGTCGATGATACAATTTGGTTCCACCAGAAAATATCCTTTGGGCTCCACCTGTACATCATTCCAATTTATTACATGAGTATCATCATGTACATATATTTTTAAGACAGAAATGTGAAAAACATTATGAACTTTAATATTCGGTGGTAAGGCCAATTGGTATGCCACCGGTCCAACTCTAGACAATATTTCAAAAGGCCCACAATACCTAGGTGCTAGATTAGCAAAGCTCCCTAATTTTAAGGAGCTCTTTTTAGGTTTTACCTTAATGAAAACATGTTCTCCCACCTGGAACTCTTTTTGAGTTCGTTTAAGATACGCTTGGCTCTTCTGTATGTCCTGTGCAACCTTTAAATTACCTTGTTCCTGCTTCACGATTAATTCCATTTCCTTTAATAACTCAGGTCCTAGTATTAACCTATCAATGGGGTTACTCCATGAGATGGGAGTATTGTTAGTTTTTCAACATTTAAGCTAGCATTATATGGATCTTTAACTAAGAGAACAATAAGCACAGCAATCAAACACAAGAGACAATGAACATAGTGTTTTTCCTCGGGGAAACCATAAATGGAGAAAACCCCACAACTTCCTCAAAGATAGAATCAGCACAAAAGGTAAAACCCAAAAACAGTAAGATGCACTCCCGATAGCAGTAACCTTCTTCTTCTTTAGCCCCAGTGTCTTCTCCTTCCTCAACTATGTGCTACACTTGAGTGTGTATGTGATGTGTGCTAAATAGAGAGTCCAGCTCTCTATTTATACTAATTCCAACATGGCTAAAACCCTACTAAGGCCGACCTCTACTAGGAGATTCTAATAACCCTAGTGCCCTAGAAATGCAGGGACTTTAACCCTTAGACAATCGGAGGGTTACCCACAATGACTTGACATGACTTGTTTACATTATTGATTCTCTTGATTGGAACATCGGGGCATGAAATGACATGATAACATCTCGGAATAAACATCGGGTTACAATAGATAATAAATACAAGTGAATACATTTCGAAGTTACAATTACATCAACACTCCCTCTTAACTAGGAAGGTATTCTCTCGACACAATTTTCATCACTGGTCTTTTTCTCTGGATCTTCTTGTCATCTGCATCTCCAAGTCATCTTGTCTTCAAGTCATCTTTATCTTCATTCCATCTTCATCTGGGTCTGGATCATCACTCGATCTGGATCATCATCACTGGATCATACTCGATATAAAACATCACTGGATCATACTCAATCTGGAACATCACTGGATCATACTTGATCAGGAACATCTCAAGATCATACTCGATCTGGGACATCACTAGATCATACTCAATCTGGAACATCATCACTGGATCTGGATCATCACTGGATCTAGATCATCATCACTGG
The DNA here is from genome assembly GCA_001517045.1 of Pseudotsuga menziesii. Taxonomy (NCBI): domain Eukaryota; kingdom Viridiplantae; phylum Streptophyta; class Pinopsida; order Pinales; family Pinaceae; genus Pseudotsuga; species Pseudotsuga menziesii. The sequence goes on from LPNX010326512.1 coordinate 896,410, forward strand.
ATCTGGATCATCACTCGATCTGGACCATCACTATTGGATTTGGATCATCACTGCTGGATCTGGATCATCACTCGATATGGATCTCTCGGAGTCATCATAAATGGATTTGGATCATAGCTTGATTTGGATCTCCTCTGGTCACCATCATATGTGCTATCTCATGATTCTTCTCGTCACAGGAAGTTCTACAAAGCCAGCCTTATTTCATGCTAGGTGTATGCCTACCTCCTCGTAGGTCTTTGGTAGCCCTCACATCTGACCTACTATTGATTGCATGGGCAGACCCGGGTTTACTATAATCAACCAACAACACCCCTAGCTCACTGGCCCTTTCGGCGACAGACCGCAAGGCGGCCTAAAGTCTCACCCGAAGTGAATCTAATGGGTTGGCCAAGGACTCAAGTGTCTTGGACTAGGTTTCGAGGCAATCCTACTGGTGGCGCGCAGCTCTCCTAGCCACGAGACCTCCTTCCTGCATCTGTGCATCGCGTGACCTCCTGCTCGCGTCGTGCAATCCCATCGTCGCGCAGCTCCTCTAGCCTCGAGATGTTTCTTTCCACCACCATGCGGTCCTTCTCTATGATGCGCACTTTCCCTGACTTGCGATATTTCCAGCCTTAGCGCATCGCCGCACACCGTGCGACACGCAGCTCCTGCTCAACGCGAAGTCCTCAACCTGCGGTATCACGCACCGCAGCTTCTCTGCCGATGCGATATAACCTCTCTGTGATACCCTACCTCCGCGGTTTAGCGCACTTAGCGTTGCTCGTGTCGACACGCAAGACTTAACATACAAAGCTATTCAATACTGCAACCAGTAGTTGTTTACGCAAACATAAATGAAACACATACAACATGCCAAAGGCTTTTAACTTATGATTATCCTTCTGTGCTGTGGTGAACTGGTTAATACATTCATCCATTAAACTGCAACGAAGTCCATAAAATAACTGAGCAATGCATAAGTAAACATAACCCATAAATCAGTCGCATAACACAGATTTTAACGTGGTTCACCTCCAGGATGGAATTTACGTCCACAGAACTGTGTTTTCTATTATAGCTCAAGGGGAAGGTAAAACACAGTTCTGTTGCACTGCATATGCAGCTCAAGATCTTCTCTCTTAGATCTCTCTTCTCTCTATATCGCTCTCTTACAATATTCTCTTCCCCCTCAGTTGATCCCTGCGGATCGTTACATGCATACTTTATAAGCCAGCTACTGGTTTCAGTAAGATTGCTACCACTAAGACCAGAACCAGAGCTCGGCTTTTACAACAGTCTACTTATCCTTATTTCCTATTTCATTCACGACTATCTAATTGTCTATCCAACCAACTAGCTAACTAACTAACCCTTTACAATACAAAATTACATTCTTTTATAAGCAGCCCGAAGGTCCTGCTTTTACAACACTGTGGGCCTGTCCCAATAGTAACCCAAACCCTAATTAGTGACATTCGGTCCTCTCTGTCCTTGAGGTAGTAGCTTCCCATCACACCACAGCTCTCTGCAGTCTTCCATGCTTCCCGGCACTGACCATGGGTACTATGCACCGCTTCTCTGTTTTCTGTCCTTCGCCTTCAATGCTTGAGCCTCGTTGCTCCTTCTTCTTTATGAGGGTCACTGAGCCCTCCTGTCTTCCGCCGCTGCCTTCAATGCAGTGGGTGAGCTCTCCCTTCTCGGCCGCTCAGGTACCATTGCCCTTCTTTGACTTTCGCATCTCAAAAAGTCACGGTTTTCGGCTCTGCTCTCCAGCTGGAAACGTGCTACGGCGTCGTAGCTCTGCCTTAACTTCTTTCCACCAAAGCTTATCATTCCGCCAAAACTAGCAGCTTCTTCTATAGCTGCGGGACCCTGCTCCAATAGTCCCCTAACACTTACTTGTGGCTCGTCCTCGAGCCACCTGCAACAGGCTTCTCCTGCTGTAACTTCTCTTGTTGTAGCTTCTCCTTCGCCTCCTACGAAGTCTTCTGCAACTTCTGCCGAAGTCCTTCGACTTCGTTCTTCATTACCTCGACACGTTCTCTTGGAATTTCGGTAACTTAGTTTGCTGGGATCTCTTATCCTTTCTGCCCATAGTCTCGGTTTCGCTCTCTTCGCTCTTTCTTCTTTATGAGCGCTCTAGTGTTTGAGAAGTGTTCCACAGATATCCTTTCCTTTTTGTTTGGGTTAGAACTTTTATCACAAGGAAAATCTGTATCTTCCAGCCTTCTCAAACATTTCCTTCCATCTTGAGCCTTGTGGACGGAGAAGAAGCAACCCATGAACTCCGCTACGAGAACAAGCCTTTGTCCTCATTCTGGAAGTCTCCCCTCTGCTGGGTTTGCAGTCTTCTTCCACTTCTCTTCTCTTCGAAGTGGTCCAGATCCACATGCTGCCTCTAACCCTCAGGTTTCTGTTTCAGTACCTTCGCAATCTTTCGTGCTTCTCTTAGCTGATCAGATAGGTCAGCAACTTTCTCCCGTTGCTTTCTTTTTCTCATTTTTACCTTCCTCCTAGCGGGAGATTTCTTCTCATCATTCTTCTGCTCTGCTTTCTTATCTTCAGTGATCGGCTCGGCGTTCCTCTTCTCCTTAGCAGAGACTTTGGTGACAACTTCTACTTCTGGCGCTTGACTCTTCATCCTTAGCGACTGTCTAACTTGTGTTGTACTTAATTTCACATCCCTTAGCGACGTCGTCATGGCGGATCTACGGTCACCAGGGTCAAAATGTCTTAACATGCCTTCTAGAGGTCCGTTTTTAGTCAGAATCCGCTTGGCTCGATACTCTGGGCGTGCAGTGGCTTCGAACTCTGGAAGTCACTGTACTCTGCAACTTAATTGGATCTGCACAGGGGACACTTAGCACTGCCTTGCATAGCTCTCAAGATTTGGCAACTGTACCCTTCCTACTTGAAGGATGTTTGCTTTTATGCCGAAGGCATACTACTGGACGCAATGGTTATCTTGGGTCACACCCGTTGGTCATCATAATTACCTGGACAAGACCCTACCCGTCATTTTGATCTGTCATAATTGCTGAGATCTGATCACGTGTCCCTCAAAGCGTGCATATACAGGAATCGGTGTCGTCGGAGATTTACCAAATCTGGAAAAATTTATTATACTGTTGCCAAATCTACGGTAGGGGATACCAGTCATTTCTTCATTAACTACCTGTCAGACAATGACTTGACTAGCCCACTGTTGGTTGCAAACGAAGTACGTGGCAGGGGGAAACATCTTACTGCTGCGATGCAACTCCGCATCACCTGCGCGAACAAACAGTGTCAAAAATAAAAATAAAAATTTCATCACCTCTTTCCTCATTCTTAGAAAATTTCTACCGGTGTAGACTCATTCCCGGTGCGATGCCTCCTTTCAACTACACTGGACATCTGCACCATTGTGGCTGGTTAAGAGGTGGGGTGGTTATTACTATAGGACTTAAGCCTACTGCCATTAATCCATGTGGGCATATAAGCTCCCCGTTTAGCTGGCTGAGCTGAACGGCACCTCCCTCTGTGACTTGCTGTATCTGATATGGCCTTAGCCAATGTGTCTTAAACTTCCCTGGGAACTTGATGAATTTGCTGTCATAGAGGAGCACCAGGTCTCCGATCTGGAAAGTCTTATTCTTAATGTGTCTGTCATGCCAAGATTTTTCTTGGGCCTTCTACACTTTCTGATGGAATCTGGCGATGAACCTGTCTTCTTCTAAGGCAAGTAGCTGTGCTAGCCTTGCTTTGACTGTGTTTGTATCAGTCATTCCAGTAATCTGAGCGATTCTTAAACTGGGAAGAATATACTCCATAGGCATAACAGCCTCCTGTCCATATACTAAGCTGAAAGGTGTGTGTCTCATAAGTTTCTTACATGTGGTCCTGTACGCCCATAAGACAGCGTTAACTCTGAGGTCCCAATCATTCCTCTGGCTATTTTAGATCTTAGTAAGAGCATTTTCTAAAATCTTGTTGAAGGCCTCCACTGTACCATTAGCCTGCGGGTGGTAGGGAGTGCTCTTATGGTGCTAGATCTGGAATTCTTCTGTTAATGCCTCAATAGTACTGTTCAAGAAATGTGTGCCTTGATTACTCATCAAAATTACTGGGCATCCAAACCTGCTGATGATGTTTTCAAAGAGGAACTGTGCAGTGGTAGCAGCATCACAATTTCTTACTGCTTTGGCCTCTGCCCATCTGGTGAGGTACTCTGTTCCAGTGATAATATATCTCGCACCAGTGCGCTTTCCGGGTGGGTTGATAGGACCCACAAAATCTATAGCCCATTTGTTGAATGTGCGCAACGTGACCTGCGGTCACAGCAGCATTTCATCGCGTTGCAAGGGTTTCCCTACTCTTTGGCAGATATCGCATCATCTGCAAAAGTCCTTAGTGTCTTTATGCAATGTAGGCCACCATAATCCTGCCTCCAGGATTTTCTGCGCAGTCGGTTTTCCTGCGAAATGTCCTCCTGCGGTTCCTGAATGAGCCTCTTTGATAATAGCGTTTTTTTCATGCGGCATCACGCATCTGCGCAGAACTTCATCCGGACCTAACTTGTATAGGTGTCCAGCGATGAGGGTGAAGTCTGATGCTTTAACAACCAACTGCTTTTTTTGCTGCTTAGTAAACTCGTCAGGTGCTACTCCTGTGGTGAGGAATTGAATAATGTCGGCATAGTACTCATTTGCGATCTGTATGGAAAACAACGGTGCATCTAGCAGATTGTCTTCTAGGTTACTGGGCTCTTCTCCTAAGTCTAACCGCGACAGATGATCCGGTCCTGCATTCAGTCTTCCTGGTTTCACAATGATTTCAAAATCATACTCCTGGAAGAGGAGTAACCATCTGCATATTCTCCCCCCTAACACTGGTTTATTGACTAGGTACTTCAATGCGCAATGGTCAGTAAACATTTTAAACGAGGCACCCAATAGATAGTGCCTGAACTTCTATAGCGCATATACCATAGCTAAGCCCTCCCTTTCTGTTGTGGTGTAGTTATTTTCCGTTGTTGATAGCTTTCTGCTGGAATATGCGACAGGATGGTCAAGATCCCCTTCTCCTGGCTGGGTCAAGACAACTCCTAGTGCGATGCCGGATGCATCCACATGTACATGGAAATGCTTAGTCCAGTTTGGAAATACTAGGATGGGTGCTGTAACCATCTTCTCCTTAAGTATGTCTAGACTCTGCTAGCATTTCTCATTCCATAGGAATTTTACATCCTTCTTGAGCAATTTCTCCATTGGCGCTGTAATCTTTGCGTAGCCCCTGATGAACTTTTTGTAATACCTGGTATGACCAAGTACTGTCCTCAGTTGCTTGACTGAGTTAGGTGCTGGACAGTTTACAATGATAGCAATCTTGGCGGGGTCTACCATCAAGCCTTGTCTGCAAACAATGTGTCCCAACAAAATACCAAATGGTGCACAAAATATACATTTCTTCAAGTTTAGAGAAATTTGGTACTGTCTACATTTCTCTAACATCAATCTTAGATCTCCTATGTGCTTATCGATTAGCCCAAATACACTCCAGTCATCAAAATATACTTCTAAGAACTTATGGATGTATTCTTTAAAGACAGCAACTACTACTCTAGAAATTATAGCTGGTGCATTCTTAAGACCAAAGGGCATTACCGTATATTGGAACGAGCCCCATTCTGTTGCAAAGGTGGTCTTGGCTCGATCTTCTGGATGTATTCTGATCTGATGGTAGCCTGAAAACCCATTGGTGAAGGAGTAGACCTCCTGTCCTCCCACGTTGTCTAATACTTCATCAGTGAATGGTGTTGGAAATGGATCATGAAGTGATGCATCGTTGATTTTTCACAGATCAACACAGATCCTGATGTCCCCTTTGTTTTCTTCTCTTGCACTACCATAGGGCTAACCCATTCGCTTTCCTCTACTGGCTCAATGATGCCTGCTGCTAGCATTTTATCAATTTCGTCCTTTACTTTTTCTTTGTAGCGCGGATTCAATCTATATGGGCACTGCTTAACTGGTCTAGCATCCTCCTTTAATGGTATCCTCATGACTCCCAGGTATCCAACTATTCCCTTCATCTCTGTGAACTTGGTGGGAAATAGGTCCTAATAGTCATGTAGCAGATCTGCAATATGTTCGACTGTTTCATCGTTCCAGTAGTCTCTAATAGAGGCGAACTTAGGTTCTGCGTCTGTGCCAATATTGATCTTTTTAGTCTTGACGGGCTCGGTGATTGCTGGAATCTCTAACTGTGGTCCCTCCACATCGCGAGTCCCTTCTAATTCCGGAATGTTGGTGTTGTGAGGATCCTCATCTGCCTCCTCTGATTCTGATGCAAAATTATAGCATTCCAACGCCTCTTCTAGCTGGATAGTCCACTCAGGTTGGACTGGTACTGAGATGGTGCGATCCTCAAAAATCTTTGTCTTGATTATGTCTAGGGCCTGAGAAACACTTGGATGTTCTGACTAAAATGCAAAGGTGAGTAGGAAGCTGTCTATCATAAGTGACCATGTGGTTGTTCCCTTGCGCAGCTCGGTCTCTGTATACCAATTCCTTGGAACTGTGTTCACATGTCTGAATGTGTACCCTGGGGTCAGTTTCTCCTGTGTACTTCTGCTGGACATACTCTCTGTCGTCAGAAAATCTGATCGCCATCAGTCTTTTTATATTATCCCATGATGCGATATTCTCTTTATGCACATACCACCATCTTGCAGGTGTGGCTCGAACTGCAAGGTCCATAGCTGCGATCCTTTGCTCATGAGAAATTTGTTGCTCAAATTGTTCAAAAAAATCCTGGATATCTGTCAGACCATGATATGATGGAGTCTTAGCGATCTCTGAGCCAATCCATTGCATTGATTTACTGATAAACTCACATCTGCGCGCTGAGACTTCGTAAAGTCTGTTCTGCCAGTTTTCTAGACCAACATCAGAATCCGATGCGCATGAGCTGTCGCATCGCCAACTAATGTTCCCTTCTGCGGTTGGATTGATGTAGTCATTCTGGTTCGCTGTCATCTGGTAGAGACTCTCCATGTTATGGGCCTCTTCCTCGGCTCGGATAGGTTCCATGTATCTAGGACCTTGGTAAGGATCCAGCGGTGCGATGACCTGGATCTGCTCATCCTCAAAGGTCATTTTTCTTTTCTTTAGGTCAATGACAGCTTTGCTACCAATCGGCCAATCAATACTTAATAGTGCTGGATATGGTCGACTGTCGCCAATGATTTCTATAACCTCGAAGTCCGCAAAAGTACGAACTCCGTCAATATCAACTGGCACTTGCGGTAGTCGACCCAATGGTGATACTCGCTGCTAATTAGCTAATCTCAGGTGGATAGGCGATAGGGATAACTGAGGACTACCCATCTGTTCCCATGTCTGCTTAGTTAGAACATTCACCTCTGATCCTAGATCTAAGACAACCTCATCCATTTCAAACTCACCAATCTGCTCTGTGAATTTCATCTCTTGTCCTGTCCTTGTATGTCTTGTAATATTATGGACAGCGCGGTGTGCACTGCCTGAGAGAGAGGGTTGCTAACACTGATCTATCATGCGCTGTAGCTCACCGACAGCTTTGTCATTTCTCAGGAGTTTCAAGCAGCTGTGCAGGAAGGATTGTACACTTCCTGTCGATTCATCCTCATCGCATCTTCTCGATGTGGTAGCCTGCTGTACTTGCTCAGGGCTATCGCTACAAGGTGCTTGCTGCGGTACGCCCCTAGACGGCGGTACCTGCGGTCCTGATAGTGGAGGTTCATCAAAGGAAGCCTTGGCTTCATGAAAGGTCTCTTTATTCTGTTGTAGGTCGAGTGCTGTTGCTTTACTAGGAGCTCTGCGCACCCACCCCTGACTTGTGTTCTTTCCGGTCTCCTGTGATGTGCCACTGGTGGAAGCACCGCTCCGAGTCACAATATTGACTCTTGGTTCTGGTTCTTCCTGCTCAGCAACGATAAGTTGGATGTTCTGGTGTGCAGCTGGTTTAGGGTCTCTGATCTTAGCTATCAAGATAGGACACTCTTCTATAGTATGATCATAATATTTGCAGTAGTTACAAGTAATAGTGGCGTTCTGACAGTCCCTAGCATAGTGTCCTACAATTCCACAATTATAACAAGTGACTGGTCCATGACCTTGGCCAAAACCTCCTCCTCGGCCTCCTCCACGTGCGAAGCCTCCTCCATGGCCTCGTCCTCTGAATCCTCTTGCACGGCCTCCGTAAGCCTGATCCAGCTGTGGTCCTGTTGCTGGACCCTGTGTGTCTGCTTGGACTCTATACACATCATGTTTTCTCTCTGACATGAGATCATAAGCTCGGCAGTCCTGTTGATCATGCTTGACGGATCTACAGAAGATACAATATAGGTTTTTAGGTGTCTGTACATACTTCTGAAGCAAGGGGCATTGCTGAGGCGGATGTCCTTGTGTTTTACATATTTCACACCATGGCCCTTGTGTTCGTGGTAAGGGGTTAGGAGCCCCTGATGCTAAATATTCTGCAAAGACTGGACAGTTGTCTTTACTATGGCCCTGTGCTCTACACTTTATGCACCATATGTCTTGCATAACCTCTTTGCCTTTTTTAAGTTCGTGTATCTGTAATGTGAGGTTGGCCAACTAGGTCTATAGAGTTGTCATGCCTGTACTGGTTTCTGCTAAAGGTGAAGCCTCTAGTTTCATTTCCATCTCCAGCGCTTCATCTTGAGTAGTGAGTTTCTGCTGCAATAGTGGCATTCTGATATGAGGGAGTAGCGCTGCAATAAACCATTGCTTATGCTGCTCCGGCGCAAACTCAAAACTTACTTGGTCTATAAGAGCTTTGAATTTCTGGTCAAAGTCCCATACTGACTCTGATGGTAGCTGCTTAATATCCTTAATCTCTGTAATGCATTGAGACTCAGACTTAGGTTTCTTAAACTCTTTGATCATGGCATTCTTGACCTGGGCAAGCATCTTGGGCAATGTAGTATACTTTATGTACCATGTCAAGGCTCTGTCTCTGAGTGTGGTGACCAACTGTACAAGTTTAAGGTTATCATCGTTGATTGTTTTAATGGTCCACATGGCTTCGCATAGGAACCAATGCTGTTCCGGGTCTTCTGCTCCTGTACCTTTAAAAATAGGTAGCTTCATGTCATCTCCCATTCTATTTCTTTGTGGTGGGTTCTAACTGACTGGAGTACTACCACTCAGTGGTGTAGGTAAAGGTGATGTAGCGGGAGTAGGTACTGTCTGTGAACTACTAGATGGGGTACATACAGGGTTATTCTGAGTCCCTGTTTGTTTCTGTGGAGTATAGGGGTGGTAAGGGATACCCCCCTCTGGTTCTTCTGTGGTGCTAGGGCTCTGTTGTCTAATACTATCTGAACTGTCTTCAAATACAGGAGAGCTAAAATATACTTTATACTTCTTTCTAGTACGTGTTCGTCCAATGTCATCAAAATCACTTTCAAACTCTTGTGACATTACTATCTTTACTTATTCATCTGAGACTAGATCCATTGTTCCTTTTTCGTATAGCAGCATCTTAAGGGACAAGTTTAGAGATCTTAGGTACTTACCGCGATATCCTCTGAAGAAGTATCATTCGGCTTCAATGAAGCTCTTTCTCTGGTCAACTGCAAATTCTGTAACGAAGCCGTCTAGCACACTGGTAAGCCAGAAGTCCACTGCTCTCGTAATCGGATTGTCAAGGTTCTGCACAGTCTAAATCAGCTCCGGTGTCCAGACAATGTTTCTTTTCTTCTTGAATGTGTTCCTATCTGTCAACTTGGATAACCATTCAAAAAGCTCGTTTCCGTAGGTTGTAAAAAATATAGCGTGTATGTCTGAAGCGATATGCTTTTCTAGCCAGGCCTCTGTGCTCAGTTTAGGGCTTCGGTTTTCTTTCTTGGAAAACTCCCTTAAGTATGAATCCAGCCACTGGTGGAACTCTTCTCTAGTAGGATGCCAACAGAACATTAACTCCCAGTCGTTCAAACCGGCAACAGAACCATTTGTTGATTGCATGGGCAGACCCGGGTTTACTATAATCAACCAAAACCCCTAGCTCACTGGCCCTTTCGGCGACAGACCGCAAGGCGGCCTGAAGTCTCACCAGAAGTGAATCTAATGAGTTGGCCAAGGACTCAAGTGTCTTGGACCAGGTTTCGAGGCAATCCTACTGGTGGCGCACAGCTCTCCTAGCCACGAGACCTCCTTCCTGCGTCTGTGCGTCGCGCGACCTCCTGCTCGCGTCGTACAATCCCGTCATCGCGCAGCTCCTCTAGCCGTGAGATGTTTCTTTCCACCACCGTGCAGTCCTTCTCTATTATGCGCACTTTCCCTGACTTGCGATATTTCCAGCCTTAGCGCATCGCCGCGCACCGTACGACACGCAGCTCCTGCTCAACGCGAAGTCCTCAACCTGCGGTATAGCGCACCGCAGCTTCTCTGCCGATGTGATATCACCTCTCTGTGATACCCTACCTCCGCGGTTTAGTGCACTTAGTGTTGCTCGTGTCGACACGCAAGACTTAACATACAAAGCTATTCAATACTGCAACCAGTAGCTATTTACGCAAACATAAATGAAACACATACAACATGCCAAAGGATTTTAACTTATGATTATCCTTCTGTGCTGTGGTGAACTGGTTAATACATTCATCCATTAAACTGCAACGAAGTCCATAAAATAACTGAGCAATGCATAAGTAAACATAACCCATAAACCAGTCGCATAACACAGATTTTAACGTGGTTCACCTCAAGGATGGAAGTTACGTCCACAAAACTGTGTTTTCTATTATAGCTCAAGGGGAAGGTAAAACACAGTTCTGCTGCACTGCATATGCAGCTCAAGATCTTCTCTCTTAGATCTCTCTTCTCTCTATATCGCTCTCTTACAATATTCTCTTCCCTCTCAGTTGATCCCTGCGGATCGTTACATGCATACTTTATAAGCCAGCTACTGGTTTCAGTAAGATTGCTACCACTAAGACCAGAACCAGAGCTCGGCTTTTACAATAGTCTACTTATCCTTATTTCCTATTTCATTCACAACTGTCTATCCAACCAACTAGCTAACTAACTAACCCTTTACAATACAAAATTACATTCTTTTATAAGCAGCCCGAAGGTCCTGCTTTTACAACACCGTGGGCCTGTCCCAACAGTAACCCAAACCCTAATTAGTGACAGTCGGTCCTCTCTGTCCTTGAGGTAGCCGCTTCCCATCACACCATAGCTTTCTACAATCTTCCATGCTTCCCAGCACTGACCATGGGTACTATGCACCGCTTCTCTGTTTTCTGTCCTTCGTCTTCAATGCTTGAGCCTCATTGCTCCTTCTTCTTTATGAGGGTCGCTGAGCCCTCCTGTCTTCCGCCGCTACCTTCAATGTAGTGGGTGAGCTCTCCCTTCTCGGCCGCTCAGGTATCGTTGCCCTTCTTTGACTTTCGCATCTCAAAAAGTCACGATTTTCGGCTCTGCTCTCCAGCTGGAAACGTGCTACGACGTCGTAGCTCTGCCTTAACTTCTTTCCGCCAAAGCTTATCATTCCGCCAAAACTAGCAACTTCTTCTGTAGCTGCGGGACCCTGCTCCAACACCTACTTGTTAGAATGGCCAGCCTTCACATCTGACCTGCTTGTCAGAAAGGTGATAGCCCTTACATCTGACCTACTCATTAGAATGGCCAGCACTCACATCTGACCTACTCGTCAGAAAGGCAATAGCCCTTATATCTGATCATACAGGACCTAATCCTACAGTCACATCAGAATGGCTAGCACTCACATCTGACCTACTCGTCAGAAAGGCGGTAGCCCTTACATATATGTAGGAGCTCATCCTACATTAGAATGGCCAGCACTCACATCTAACCTACTCATCAGAATGGCGGTAGCCCTTACATCTGACCTACTTGTCAGAATGGCCAGCACTCACATCTGACATGGGAGGAACTTAATCCTTTAGCCATGACAGAATGGCACAACCCTTACATATGAACTGCTCATTAGAATGGCTTCTGGACTCATCACTTCCCCTTGGAAGGGACCTCGATCTGGAGAACACCAAGCTTCTCCCTGAAGTGCTTGAACTTCACTTTGGCTAGTGGCTTCATCAACACATCAGCTATCTGATCGTCTGTCACAACATACTTGAGCTTCACTGCTCCCCTATGCACCATATCCCCGATATAGTGATACTTGATCTCAATATGGTTCAACTTTTCATGGAACACTGGATTCTCTGACAACTTCATGCAACTCTGGTTGTCACAATGTATACAAGTAGCATCCATCTGGAGATCAAATAAATTAGACAGTATCTTACTTAGCCATACTACATCACAACTAGCTGAACATGCTGCAACATACTCTGCTTCAACTATACTCAGTGCCACACAGGATTGCTTCCTGCTAAACCAAGAGATCATGCCTGATCCCATACTGAAGCAACACCCTGAAGTGCTCTTCTTATCGATGGCACTGCCTTCCCAATCTGAATCAACATAACCCTTTAGGTTAATCTTCTGATTTGCATCATACTTGAGCCCATAATCAACTTTACCCATCAGGTACCTCAGAACATGCTTTGCAACAATCAAGTGAACATTTCTTGGATTTGTCAAGAACTGGCTCAAGGTGTTCACAGCAAAGAAAATGTTTAGTCTCATGTTCGTCAGTTACATCAAGGACCCAATCATCTGACAATACATCGTAGCATCAACCGACTCTGATGAAGCATCACTCAATAGCTTCAGCTTCGATGCCATAGGTGTGGCCATATTCTTGCAGTCCATCATCCCAAACCTCTTTAGGATCTCTACTACATACTTCCCTTGTCCAACAAAGATTCCATCCGCACTCTGCCACACCTCCATACCTATAAAATAATGCATCATTCCCAAGTCCTTCATCTCAAACTCAACAAAAAGCTTTCTCTTCGTATCAGCAATCAACCCATCCATACCAGTCACAAATAGATCATCTACATACAGTAGAAGCATCACTGGGTTGCCATCTTCAACCTTGTAGTAAAGGTTGGAATCTGCTTTAGTTTTGGTAAATCCCAAATTGGATAGAAAGTTGTCAATTCTGTTGTACCATGTCCTAGGTGCCTGTTTCAAACCGTACAAATCTTTCTTCAATCTGCACACATGAGACTCCTTTTCATGTGTCTCAAAACCGAGTGGCTGTTCTATGTACACTTCCTCTTCCACTACACCATTCAAGAAAGCAGCCTTGACATCCACCTGGTGTATCTTCCATTTCATCACTACAGCCAGAGCAAGGACTGATCTGATGGAAGTGTATCTGGCTACAGGTGTAAAGGTTTCTTCATAATCTATTCCTTCTTTCTGAGAGAAACCCTGAGCCACAAATCTCTCCTTATATTTTTCTATGCTACCGTTTGTAGCATGTTTGATCTTGTAGATCCATTTGGAAGTTACAACTAACTTCCCTTTTGGTCTTGGGACAACATCCCAAACATCATTCTTCATGATCGAATGGTATTCTTTGATCATAGCATCCTTCCATTCTTTCTGTTATGTCGCTTCTTCATAACTAGAAGGTTCTTTATCAATGAAATCACATAGTAATGCTACATACCCAGAGCAAGATCTGGGCCTCTTTCTTTCTCTGTGATTCTCTTTTGGAGCCCCATATCTTTCTGCACCTTAGATAAGTTCTCGTACCCAAGCAGGCTTCCTCTTATGAGGATTCTTCTCCAGAGGTGGATCTACAGGTCTTTTTGGTTCTTTGAATTCTCGATCTTCTTCTTGAGCTTCTTCATTCATGGTTGTATAATGAATTCTTGATGCTTCTGCTTCTTTGGATTCTTCAGCATGTTTCTTTCTAGATTTGTTGTAAGCTGTATCTTCATCAAATGTCACATCCCTACTAATGTCAATCTTCTTGAATCCTGTGAAATATATTCTGTAAGCCTTTGAACTTTTAGAGTATCCCACAAATATACCCTTCTTTCCTGAAGGATCTAATTTAGTCCTCTTCTCTTTTGGAATGTATATGTACACAGGACAGCCAAATATTTTGAGATGGATGACTTCTGGTTTCTTTCTGGAGAAGACTTCTTCAGGAGTCTTGTTCTCGACTACTCTATGTGGAGTACGATTCTGTATATACACCGCTGTTCTGGCAGCTTCCGCCAAAATATGCATAGGAAGGTCTTGATCATGAAGCATTGCTTTTGCAGCTTTCATGATAGTTCTGTTGTTTCGTTCCACAATCCCATTTTGTTGTGGATTATAAGGAGTAGACAACTCCCTCTTAATCTCTGATTCTTTGTATAGCTCATTGAACTCATTTGAACTGAATTGTCCGCCATTATCTGATCGAAAGGTCTTGATCTTGTTTTCAATGTGGTTCTCGACCAAGGCTTTGAATTCCTTGAACTTGCTGAATACTTCATCTTTGTTCTTCATGAAATAAACCCATGTCTTCCTAGAAAAATAATCAATAAAATAAACATAACATGCATACCCGCTTAGTAATTTTGATGACATAGGACCACATACATCGGAGTGGATGATTTCCAAGATTCCTTTTGCTTTTCTTTCGCTGCTTGGAAATGTCTTCTTTGTATTCTTTCCTTTTTCACATCCTTTGCAGACCCCATCATATTTTGCTTGGATTTCTGGAAGACCTTCAACAACTTTGCTTGCAATAGGTAATGCTTTGTAATGCACATGTGCAAGCCTTCTATGCCAAAGTTCACTTGGCTCTACTATGTCATGGACCAAGGCTTGTTCTGGATGACCCTTTAGTTTGTACAATCCTCCTTCTTGTTCTCCAATCACCACCGCATCATCAATAGTCTTTCCTTTTGGCCACATGATGACTTGACCATCTATGAATGCAACCCTCATTCCTTTTGCATCTAATGCTGATATGGAGAGGAGGTTCTTCTTGAGTCCTGGCACAAACAATACTTCTTTCATTGTTAGAGACTTTCCAGAGTCTAGCTTATAGGAAGATTCCCCACTACCTTTTATTGGATATTGGTAGTCATCTCCTAGCTTCACCTTGTGAGGTGATTCATGTTCTGACAGTCTCACAAATGATTCCTTGAATCTTGTCATATGTTTGGAGGCCCCACTGTCTATAAGCCAATCATCACTTCCATGAGTAATGTTACCTGTGAGAGCGGAAATCAAAACATATTCATCCTCGCTTGAAGAATCTTCACTTTCATATCTGGTTCTCTTCTTGGATGGTTCATCATCCTCTGCAGCATGAGCATGATGTCTTCTTTTGTTGCTCCTCTTTGATAGCTTTGGTTTCTTAGGACAATTCTTTGCATAATTTCCTGCTTCATCACATGTATAACATATGACCCTAGACAAATATTTTCTAGTGTTATTGTTGTGATAGTGCTTACCTCTAGGGTGACGAGATCTTCTTTTGGTTGACTTGGAGTGTACCATGAGAGTTTGATATTCAATTCCCATCTTTTCTTCTCGTGCTTCTATCCATGCTTCTTCTTGAGAACACTCTTCCGATAGTCTATTGAACTTGAATAACTTCTTTCTAGCACAGATGCCTTGGATGAAAGAATCCCATGACCTAGGAAGGTCATTCAAGGTAGTCATCACAATCTCTGCATTTTCCACTTCTTCATCTACTGCTTCTAGTTGTTCCTTGATCTGAGAGACTCTTGTGAAGTAAGACTAGATTGTTTTTACATTCTGAATCCTCACATTCTTCAGTTGGTTTCTTAGAGTCATCTTCCAGTTTATGTTCTTCCCTTCAAAAAATTTGGTTAGGGCATCAAACATAGCTTTAGGTGTCTTGAGAGAGGACACCTAAGGGATAAGGTTGTTAGCACTCAGAATGTACCTAGGTTGTGAAAAGGTAGATCCCGAGGTAACAGCAAAAACCACTTTAGAATGTATTTCTGACCTAATACAATCAGAGAGGGATCTCTCACTATCTACAAAGGTTTTATACTCAAGACATTCAATCAAAGACACTCAGAAGGTCAGATTTCTGATGGGACAAATGGGACAAGTTTGTTTTAAAGACTTGGTAGGACAGTCATGGGGGAGACCATTGGGCAATGGAGTCAATAATCAGATCTGAAATAGATTGTAGGAGGTAGGGTTTTGAAAGTTTATGAACAGAGGCAAGGTAGGCACCATTTCCTCAGTCTTGAGGTATTAGCAGGTTGATTAGTAGACAAAGGAAGACATTCCATCAAACAGAGCACCTCTAGGGTGAATTCTGCAAGACTTTAGAAGAAAATATTTTTAAAATGCCTGAACAATGGACCTAGAGCATGCAGGGTGAATTACAGCCCATAAAACTAATGCTCAAGCATGAAAGTAAATACAAAATGGAGTGGGAAACAGGATAAACAATCACATAAAGAAATCACTTACTGAAGAAAAGATGGCACAAGAATCTCTGACATGAAAAAGATTTTACATTCCTCCTCTACAAATTTCATTCATTTACTGAAAATGTGAAGCCATTACAATGTAGAGCCTCCCCGCTCTTGAAAAATCCTCCCTTTAAAATCAATTACATTCTCCTTTATATAAGAAAAGTCTTTACCTAACTTATAATTCAAAACCTAACCCTACTTCTAGAAATAGAAACAATTACAATAAAGTTTCTCTTGCATATCTCCCATGGTGACAGCTGAATCTGGGAGAGGTTTTTATAATTGGACACGTTCCCAACAAAACCCACGTCTTCATTTCTCCAGAATAATCATAATATCCTTGAAATATTTCTTTTAAGCTGCTGACTCAGATAATAAAATTGTATATTTCTGGAAAAATGACCTGTAAAGATATTTACATTTCTCCCAACCTGTGATTACTGTGTAAAACATGAAGGAGGTTTTTTATTATAGGCCTGTTAAGAATAAAAACGTCTCTCAGTTTTGTCAAATTAAATCCCATTTGTCCAAAACAATTCTTTGAAGTTGATGGCTGAAATAGTCCTTCGGAAAACATGAAAACTGGCCTGTACAACTGATTTTGTTTCTGCTGAACTGTAGCACCTGTGTACAAAATGAAAGAGGTTATTGTATATAGGTATGTTTTGAAGAAACGCCTCTCCCAGTTTCACAAAATACGCCTTGAGTTGATCTAAACAATTATTTTTGTTGGATGACTAGAACAGTCATTTCGAAATCTGAATATTTTCCCTCTGAAGATGACTTTGTTGCTCCCAATCTGTATCACCTGGGTAAAACCTGAGAGAGGTTATTATAGATAAGAATGTTATGATAAAAAACCTCTTTCAGTTTTTTATATTTCTTCTTCGTTTGCTGGAAAAAATTCGTTGAATAAAATTACTAAAACAGTCATTTTTAGGAAAACATGCTAAGTTGCTTCTAAACCTTGAACTGTTTAACTTCATGAATGCTCTCACTGTAAATATTTCTGCAACTCTTCTGGGCTGATTTGCTTCTGCATTGTTGAATGGTGGCTTCCCTTCTCTTGTTCTAAAAAAAACAATTTCTAACTAACTCCTTATCTCCGCCATTTCCCTGTGATTGAAAACACTTGAAAGTTAAGCTTTGAAATATGGTGGACTATTTCCTCCCTTCTGCGCGCGCAGCAAATGAAATTATTTTTAAAACCAAGTTTAAAAAACCAAGTCGAATTTATTTATATAGGATGGTTTATTTCAGAGCCTCCTCTCCAGATTATCTAACATGCATCTTTTTATTCCGGATTCCTTTGTGACCCTTGATCTAATTACTTTTAGTTTTCAACCATAGGATCAAGTGCCATGTAATCCTTTCCTCCAGGCTTTTGCTTTTAACCACTGTGCAACTTCATGCTCCGGAATCCCTCACAGCCGTAGATGCGATCAGCCTTTAACCTTCCATCGTCGGATCATGCACCATATAATGAATTCCGCTGGGATCTCTGGCTTTAACCCTCGTGCAGCTTTAATCTCCAGAATCATCCACAGCCCTTGATCTAAAATGCCTTTATTGGCGAGCCGTTGGATCACTTACCGCTTGTCAAATTCCGCTGGGCTCCTTTCCTTTATCCAATGTGCAAGTCTAGGCTCCGGAATCTTTTTTAGCCGTTGATGTGATCGCCTGGCATTCATCAGCCGTCAGATCTGTCGGCGTCCACCCAATTCCTCTGGGAGTCCGGGACTTATCTCCCATGCAATTTCACTCCCTGGAACTCATAATAACCGTTGATCTATCCCGCTTTGATTTCTATCCGTCAGATCTGTCATCGGATAACAAATTATGCTGGGCCCTTTAGGCTTATCCGCTGTGCAGGTTTCGCTTCCGGAATCAATCTCGTCCCTCGATATGATCCAACCTCGCCTCTCCGCCGTCAGATTGAGAGAAGGATACACGATTCCTCCAGACTCCATCTTCTTAACCAACTCGTGCCTTCACAAGGTGGATTTGATGTGAACCGTGGATCTGCCTAGGACGACTTTATACCCTTTGATCTGTGTAGCTGGTTAAAAGCAGGAACCTGTCTTATCTTCCTTGCATGTTGCGAAGGGCGGGGGGAATACCAACCATTGATTTTCTTCCTTCCTTCATCGCGGCTTGGGATCTTTGGCAACTTGATCGACATATTTTAATGAGAAAAATTTGGAAACCAGCTCAATCACCCCTGAGAACTTAACATTTTGAAGGAAATAGGAGCAATTTAGACAAAAATAAATTTAGTGTTAACAACTGGCTCTAACTGGGGATGCTATCCTCCCTGCGAGGTAGCAAAGAACCCCATAGACCAGGTGCCAAATCCATTGGGTTTCTCTTAAGCTTTCTCTGAAATCCTCAACCTGTTTTGAACTGAACCATCAACTGAAACCATTTTGCAACCAAATCCCACTCTGTCAACTTGTAACCTGTAACTAAATTGCACTTGAAACTGAAACCAAATTGAAAACTGCTGAAAGAGATGCTCACCATGTCGAGCTTATTCATACCTACCTATCCTACTTAACTAAGCACAAATGCCCAATCAAGCAAAATCTGACTTCCAATGAAGCCAATCAAGCAATTTATCCAATAATTCCATTTCTTCCTCATGCTTGATCAAAATTAGAACATAAGAACAAAATAGATGAAAATTTTGTCCTTTGCTGCAAACATATAACCAACTACTCCATCTGAAATATTTATCCATGTACTCTGCTACTGGATCATAAAAAACATGACAAATTTTGAAATACTCAATCACTTGTTTGTCATGACAAGGCTGCCCAAAAAGTAACTCCTCTTGCATACTGTCAAACAGATCTTTAGAATAGCTTTGAAATGAATTCTTATGATTGTCTTTCAATGATATATCAGCAACTTCATTTGATATTTCTATGTTTACAACTCCATTATTCTCAATAACTTCAAGAGGAATATCATTTTGTTCTTCAACAAGATTAAGCTGAAAGATGTCTTCTTGACAAAATGTTTCTGAATTGGAAAGATTTAAAGAAACATCCCATTGAGAGTCCTCATCTCCTTCTTTGTGATCCCTTTGTTTATTGCACATTGTTGGTTCTTTCACATACTGAGATTGATGGCATGATTTCTCTTCATTTTCATCATATATAAGTAGGCTAAAATTTTCTTTAAAACCATCACTAACATAATTTTCAACAAGCTGACCACAATCATTAGAAAAACCATCAAGAGTATAACCGTCTTCTTTCACATCAATAGGCTGATCATTTTCATGCTCATATCTTTTTTCCAATTCTAATCCAAGGGATTATTCCTCTTTAATTGAATTTTCAGAAAATAAATATGTGGAGGGACTGTAAGAGTGAAAATTTGTAGAATCAGAACTCTTTATGTAATCGCCTACAGAAACATTAGAATTTAGAGGAAATTGCTGCTGCAAAAAGGAATTTTCTGATTGGGAATAAGCAGCCTCATCTTGAAACAAAACTTCAGTAGTCGAATAGTATGAAGAAGGGTTTGATTGACCATCCCAACTCCCTTATTGGTCACACAAATAATGACAATATTGCTGCAAATTATCATCTATTTTAGCAAAAGAAATGTAGCTAGTTGAATCATAGTTTTGGCTCATGTCTCTTTCAGTAGAGGATGAAATTATTAACTGCTGAGATTTTTATTGAATGTGAAGATAGCTAATTTGTGTTTCCTTTTTTTGAAATGGGTTTTGATATAAAATTTCTAAAAGCTCTTCATCCACTAACTCATCATCACCATACAATTTTTTCAAATCCTCAATGAAACCTTTAGCATGCATACAACAATCTTGAACCAGCAACAAGGAGGGGTATTGGTTTCGGTAATGTTCATGAAATACTGTATGAAAATCAGTAAGGGAAAATAAACTTTCTGATGGTAACCCTTCATGCCATGACCTTGTATCTCCTTCCAAAGTAGCCATGAAAATTTTCATTAAAGAATCCTCATGCAATTTAACTCCCAGCTTATGTATATGCATATGAAATCTAATCAAATGAAGGGCAACATCATCATTCTTTTGATCTTTAAACATTGGAAGACCTGTTTGCCAATCTAATTTAGGTATTCGATTTGGAAAACCAGGAATGTGAGCACGATTCATAGGAGCATACCTTGCAGACAAAGAACTCATATCGACGAATGAATAAACTGAATCAACTTCTTCAAACTTTGCAATCTTTTGACAGTGGAGTCGCCATAGGAATTCTGAAAACTGGATTCTTCAAAGAAGGAGTCGCCAAGTGAAAGATGCACAACCTTGCTGATATCTGACTATTGTTCACCATCAACAATCAAATCTGAAAGTATGTCGTTTATACCCAGGGAATATTTGAACCTTCATTCCCCGGCAACGGCGCCAGTTTGTTAGCACTCAGAATGTACCCAGGTTGTGAAAAGGTAGATCCCGAGGTAACAGCAAAAACCACTTTAGAATGTATTTTTGACCTAATACAATCAGAGAGGGATCTCTCACTATCTACAAAGGTTTTATACTCAAGACATTCAATCAAAGACACTCAGAAGGTCAGATTTCTGATGGGACAAATGGGACAAGTTTGTTTTAAAGACTTGGTAGGACAGTCATGGGGGAGACCATTGGGCAATGGAGTCAATAATCAGATCTGAAATAGATTGTAGGAGGTAGGGTTTTGAAAGTTTATGAACAGAGGCAAGGTAGGCACCATTTCCTCAGTCTTGAGGTATTAGCAGGTTGATTAGTGGACAAAGGGAGACATTCCATCAAACAGAGCACCTCTAGGGTGAATTCTGCAAGACTTTAGAAGAAAATATTTTGAAAATGCTTGAACAATGGACCTAGAGCATGTATGATGAATTCCAGACCATAAAAACTAATGTTCAAGCATGAAAGAAAATACAAAATGGAGTGGGAAACAGGATAAACAATCACATAAAGAAATCACTTACTGAAGAAAAGATGGCACAAGAATCTCTGACATGAAAAAGATTTTACATTCCTCCTCTGCAAATTTCATTCATTTACTGAAAATGTGAAGCCATTACAATGTATATCCTCCCTGCTCTTGAAAAATCCTCCCTTTAAAATCAATTACATTCTCCTTTATATAAGAAAAGTCTTTACCTAACTTATAATTCAAAACCTAATCCTACTTCTAGAAATAGAAACAATTACAATAAAGTCTCTCCTGCATATCTCCCGTGGTGACAGTTGTATGGAATCTGGGAGAGGTTTTTATAAATGGACACGTTCCCAACAAAACCCAAGTCTTCATTTCTCCAGAATAATCATAATATCCTCGACATATTTCTTTTAAGCTGCTGACTCAGATAATAAAATTGTATATTTCTAGAAAAATGACCTGTAAATATATTTACATTTCTCCCAACCTGTGATTACTGTGTAAAACCTGAAGGAGGTTTTTTATTATAGGCCTGTTAAGAATAAAAACCTCTCTCTGTTTTGTCAAAATAAATCCCATTTGTCCAAAACAATTCTTTGAAGTTGATGGCTGAAATAGTCCTTTGGAAAACATGAAAACTGGCCTGTACAACTGATTTTGTTTTTGCTGAACTGTAGTACTTGTGTAAAAATTGAAAGAGGTTATTGTAGATAGGTATGTTGGGAAGAAAATCCTCTCCCAGTTTCACAAAATACGCCTTGAGTTGATCTAAACAATTATTTTTGTTGGATGACTAGAACAGTCATTTCGAAATCTGAATATTTTCCCTCTGAAGATGACTTTGTTGCTCCCAATATGTATCACCTGGGTAAAAACCGAGAGAGGTTATTATAGATAAGAATGTTATGATAGAAAACCTCTTTCATTTTTTGATATTTCTTCTTCATTTGCTGGAAACAATTCGTTGAATAAAATGACTAAAACAGTCATTTTTAGGAAAACATGCTAAGTTGCTTCTAAACCTTGAACTGTTTAACTTCATGAATGCTCTCACTGTAAATATTTCTGCAACTCTTCTGGGCTGATTTGCTTCTGCATTGTTGAATGGTGGCTTCCCTTCTCTTGTTTTAAAAAAAACAATTTCCAGCTGACTCCTTATCTCCGCCATTTCCCTGTGATTGAAAACACTTGAAAGTTAAGCTTTGAAATATGGTGGACTGTTTCCTCCCTTCTGCGCGCGCAACAAATGAAATTATTTTTAAAACCAAGTTTAAAAAACCAAGTTGAATTTATTTATATAGGATGGTTTATTCCGGAGCCTCCTCTCCAGATTATCTAACATGCATCTTTTTATTCTGGATTCCTTTGTGACCCTTGATCTAATTACTTTTAGTTTTCAACCGTAGGATCAAGTGCCATGTACTTCTTTCCACCAGGCTTCTACTTTTAACCACCGTGCAACTTCATGCTTCGGAATCCCTCACATCCGTACATGCGATCAGCCTTTAACCTTCCATCGTCGAATCATGCACCATATAATGAATTTCGCTGGGCTCTCTGGCTTTAACCCTCGCGCAGCTTTAATCTCCAGAATCATCCACAGCCCTCGATCTAAAATACCTTTATTGGTGAGCCGTTGGATCACTTGCCACTTGTCAAATTCCGCTGGGCTCCTTCCCTTTATCCAATGTGCAAGTCTAGGCTCCAGAATCTTTTTTAGCCGTTGATGTGATCTCCCGGCATTCATCAGCCGTCATATCTGTCGGCATCCACCCAATTCCGCTGGGAGTTTGGGACTTATCTCCCATGCAATTTCACTCCCCGAAACTTATAATAACCGTTGATCTATCCCGCTTTGATTTCTGTCCGTCAGATCTGTCATCGGATAAAAAATTCCACTGGGCCCTTTAGGCTTATCCACCGTGCAGGTTTCGCTTCCGGAATCAATCTCGTCCCTCGATATGATCCGACCTTGCCTCTCCACCGTCAGATTGAGAGAAGGATACACGATTCCGCCAGACTCCATCTTCTTAACCAAATTGTTCCTTCACAAGGCGGATTTGATGTGAACCGTGGATCTGCCTAGGATGACTTTATACCCTTTGATCTGTGTAGCTGGTTAAAAGCCGGAACCTGTCTTATCTTCCTTGCATGTTGCGAAGGGCGGGGGGAATACCAACCATTGATTTTCGTCCTTCCTTCATTGCGGCTTGGGCTCTTTGGCAACTTGATCGACATATTTTAATGAGAAAACTTTGAAAACCAGCTCAATCACCCCTGAGAACTTAAAATTTTGAAGGAAATAGGAGCAATTTAGACAAAAATAAATTTAGTGTTAACAAAGGTGATCCTTGATAGAATCAACAATGATTCTCTTTTCCATAACCAACTTCTTCTTATGCAATGCCTTAGCCTTATCTCCCTCTAGAACTGGAACCTCCTCATGGATGTAAGAGTCTAACTCATTTTCTTCCAGGACCAGGGAGATCCTATACTTCCAAGCTCGGAAGTTATCATCTCCCTAAAGCATTTCATCAAGCTTGGTATGATGAGACATCTTAATTGAGAACCTTAAATGGAAATACAAAATATTTTAGATCTTACCAGGTTAAGATGTTGGATCTGAATTTTGAGCTGAAATCCTGCAGAGCTGGTTTAGGAGCAAATTAGGGTTTTGCTTTTCTGGAGTTTTGTCCACCCAAATGCTTTGAAATTTATCCCTAACTTTGATTTTGGGGAGGAGATCAATCTAGGCCTGGGCTCACTAAAAAATTTCTCTTCTGTGAAAAGCCCTAATTTTCGACAGTAGTGTCGGGTCCAAAACTGAAAAACCTCATAATTGGATTCTGATTCGACAGAAAGATGCCCCCTAAGGAGGAGAGTTATTCCACCTTAATTTTGCTGAAAATATGTGGAGAGAGATCCACAAAGTAGGAATCCCTAGTTCCCACAGCTGCATAGTATCTTCTTCTCAGGTTAGCTCTGATACCATGTTAGTTTTTCAACATTTAATCTAGCATTATATGGATCTTTAACTAAGAGAAAAACAAGCACAACAATCAAACACAAGAGACAATGAACACAGTGTTTTTACTTGATGAAACCATAAACGGAGAAAACCCCACAACTTCCTCAGAGATAGAATCAGCACCAAAGGTAAAACCCCAAAACAGTAAGATGCACTCCCGACAGCAGTAACCTTCTTCTTCTCTAGCCCCAGTGTCTTCTCCTTCCTCAACTATGCGCTACACTTGAGTGTGTATGTGATGTGTGCTAAATAGAGAGTCCAACTCTCTATTTATACTAATCCCAACATGACTAAAACCCTACTAGGAGAGTCTAATAACCCTAGTGCCCCGGAACTATGGGGACTTTAACCCTTAGACAATCAGAGGGTTACCCACAATGACTTGACATGACTTGTTTACATTATTGATTCTCCCGATCGAAACATCGTGGCATGACATGACATGATAACATCCTGGAATAAACATCGGGTTACAATAGATAAGAAATACAAGTGAATACATTCCGAAGTTACAATTACATCAACAAGTATTGCATTTTCTGCCATACAAAATTTCAAATGGTCTAAAGTTTATTGAAGCTTGGTAGTGGTTGTTGTATGAAAACTCAACCAAGTGTAAGTAGTTCTCCCATTTACTTGGATGTTCTCTAACGTACATCCTTAACATATCTTCCAAAATATGATTTACCCTTTTTTCTGTCCATCCGTTTGCAGATGAAAAGATGTACTGAAATTTAAAGTAGTATTTCCAGAAGTTTCCCGTGAATTTAGAGTCCCTATCAGAAATTATAACTTTTGGAATTCCATGCAAACAAAAAATTTGTTTCATAAATATTTCAGCAATATTAGCAGCCTTATGAGTGATATTTACTGGTATAAAATGATATGCCTTACTGAGTTTGTCAACAACTACCATTATTTAATCATTCTGGTTTTGATTTTTAGGCAAACCTGTAATGAAATCAATGATGATTACTTTCCATTTCCAGCTAGGAATTGGTAACTGTAATAAACCGGTTGGACGCTGATGTTTAGTCTTAACCTGTTGACATTCAAAACATCTAGAAATATATTCTGCCAACTCATTATTCATATTCCACCAAAAGTAATCTTTTCATAACATAGTTATTCTCTTTTGATAGCCAAGGTGTCCAGAATAAGGAATTTTATGTATTTCATTCAAAATCAACAACTTAACTTTAGGTATATACAACCTATTTTTATAAATTATTAACCCTTTTTCATTTAGACTGTAACTTGTTTTTAAACTTTCAGTTACATTTTCTACCACTTCAGCTTTCAATTTTCAGTAATTTTCATCCAATATTACTCCTTCTTCGAGCTGATCTTCTAAATTTGTTTTGTAAGTACTGATTGCTGCCATAAAATTTAATCTTACATTTCTGCTCAAAGCATCAACTAATTTATTTTCCTTCCCCTCGATATGTTGGATCTCAAAATCATATTTGCTAAGGAAAGCTAGCCACTTAGCTTGCCTTGCATTTAAATTTGGTTGATCCAACACATACTTTAAACCCTTATTATCTGTCGTTAAAATAAATTTTCTCCTGATCAAGTGATGGTGCCACATATTTAATGCATGTATTACAACATCCAATTCTAGATCCTAAGTAGTGTAATTTTTCTCATGAATTTTAAGTTTCCTGGACTCGTACGCTATTACGTGTCCTTCTTGAGTTGAGACCCCACCAAGGCCATCATTGCATGCATAAGTTCATACAACAAAATTGTTGTTAGGATCCACAATTCTTAAAATGGGTGCAATAGTTAACAATTATTTTAATTTCTTAAAATTCTCTTCACATTTTTTATCCCATACAAATTTCTTCCCCTTCTTCTGTAGAGAAGTTATGGGATTTGTGATCCTTGAGAAACCCTCAATGAACCTTTGATAATACCTGATGATCCCCATTAATGACCGTACATCAGTCACATCCTTTGGGACTGACAATTCGTTAATTGCTTTTATCTTATCTGGATCAACCGAGATCCCATATTTAGTTATTATGTGACCCAAGTATTGTATTTTATCTTTGAAGAAGTCACATTTACTGAAATTGGCATATAGCTGATGTTCCCTTAACACTTGTAAAATGATTTTTAAATGTTGCTCATGCTCTTCTTTAGTCTTAGAATAGATTAGAATATCATCAATAAAAACTACTACAAACATACGTAGATATTTATGTGATACATTGTTCATTAAACACATGAAGACTTCTGAGGCATTAGTTAGACCAAACGGCATAACAACAAACTCATACTGACCATATTGGATCCTAAAATCCATCTTGAAAATATCTTCATCCCTAATCTGGACTTGATGATAACCATATCTTAAGTCAATTTTTGAAAATATTGTTTCTCCGCGTAACTGATCAAACAGATCATCTATGCGGGGAAACAGGTATCTATTTTTAATTGTCATCTTATTAAGCTGACGGTAGTCAATGCATAAGCACAGAGTACCGTCCTTATTTTTAACAAAAATTACTGGTGCTCCCAAGGAGACACAGTTGGTCTTATATATTTTTTATCAATCAGTTCTTTTAATTGCGATTTTTGTGGAAATTGAACCTAGGTGATATATCAATTGCACTCACAAAATTACTAATCAAACATGCAAATTTACACACAAAGGAGACTGAAATTGGAGCATAAAACTAATCTGTATTGAGTAAGTGTACAATAGCCAACCTTGTGAAGTCATAGGCTGCTGCAATAAATAATTACATGATATATTCAAATGCATAAGGAAGCCATTCGAAATAGTCAAAAGAAAGCTTACTAAATCCCCCATAGGTGCATAAAGCAGTTTCCAAATCTGCCCAGGAGCTCACGAATTGGCAAAGTCAAGTAGGAAAGCTAATAGGTGATGGAAAGACAACTCATACATGCTTTTATTAGGAGAAAAGAATGGATGATGATGAGAACAAAAAACAAGTCAACTGCACCTAGTCTTACTTTCCCTTTTGCAATAAAACTCAGTAAAGTAGGCAATAAAGCAGAAAAAGTAGACATGCGCTAGGGAGGATCTGGAATAAAGAAGATATACTAAATATGGATTCCAGGAGGTTTCCTAAGCGCTCCATGACTCAGTTTTAGCAAGTTTGACTTATAGGACATGTGGAAGACAACTTGCATAGAGTGGAATATTGGAAACTAGGCAAATAAGACAAAAATGGATTAATTAATGTCTAAGGTAGCTAACTATGGGTTGATTATTCTAAAACCCCCCCTTAAGCCTGACTTATGAGTAAAATATCAGAAAAATATAGGGCCTATCAACAAGGCTTAGTCACCCTTTACATATTGCATGTCCATTTAACCAAGGAAAGAGGAAAAAAACCAGTGGGAAAATCCTCCCTTAAACATGGACAGTAAAACAAAATTTGAAAATATTGTCATCAATCATGCTTCACAGCATGATCAGCATTCCCCAACAGTGATTTGAGATTGTTGAATTTCTTCTCACAAAAAACTTTGGTGAAGATTTCAGCTACTTGTTTTGAAGATGCACAGAAGAGTAGGTGAATGGTGCCATCATGCACAAGCTGTCTGATGTAGTGTATATGGATCTCAATGTGATTGGTTCTCTATATTTGAACTAGATCATTGTAGATTTGAATGGTGCTCTGATTATCACAATAGATAATAGTTGAGAACTCTGATTCGAAGTCACACTCACCAAGTAACCGCTGCAACCATAAACATTGAGTTGCTGCATTTACAACTCCTCTGTACTCTGCTTCTGTAGATGAGAGTGCAATGGCACTCTGTTTCTTGCTTGACCAAATGATTGGTCCTTTAGAAAGCATGAACACATATCTCGATGTTGAATTTTGATCTATGTTGTCACCTGCACAATCACTGTCAGTAAGCCCAATCAAATCAAGATCAGATTTAGCTTTGCAGAAGATCCCATGAGTTCTTGTTCCCTGAACAAAGTTAAGGATCCTTTTGGTTGCTCTCCAATGGATATCATGAGGCTGATCCATGTATCTTGAAGCCACACTTACTGCATAATAAATATTAGGTCGAGTGTGTGTAAGGTACAACAAACACCCAATCAATTGTCTATACAGTGTATTATCTACCATAGGAGAAGAACCTGCTTCTTCAAGCTTAACTCCTGAAAGGAAGGGAGTCTTGCTTGTCTTGCAATATTTCATGTTGAACTTGTTAAAAAAATCCAGAGCATAGTTGGACTGATTTACTTTTATTTCATGTTGGGATTGAGCAATTTTGAGACCCAAAAATTGGCTCAACAACCCCAAACCAGTCATAGAAAATGCATGGTTCATTGCATCCTTCAAGGAGGCGATTTCTTTCTTTGAGCTTCCTGTAATCAGAAGGTCATCCACAAACAATACAATAATCATCAAAGAACCATGAATCAGCTTCAAATAAACATTTGGATCAGACTTGCATCGAACAAAACTCAATGACAACAGAAAGCCATCAATCTTGGCATACCAAGCCCTGGGGGCTTGCTTAAGCCCATACAATGATTTCTTTAGCTTGCACACAAAAGATGGATTAGTAACAAACCCTTGAGGCTTCTGCATGTAAATCTATTTATTAATATCTCCATTTAGGAAAGCACACTTCACATCCATGTGATGTACCTCCCACTGCTTCGAAGCAGCAATGGCTAAGGCTAGCCTGATGGAGTCCATCTTTGCCACTGGTGCAAAGGTCTCATTGTAATCAATACCATGTACCTGTGAGTATCCCTTGGCTACCAATATTACCTTATATTTCAAAGGTGAACCATCGGCAGCAAACTTAGTTTTGAAAACCGACTTACATTGAACTAGCTTTCTCCCTGGGGGAAGATCAACCAGCTCCCAAGTGTTGTTCTTCTGGAGTGAGCTGAATTCTTCTCTAATGGCTTCTTACCATATTAGATCATGTGATACATATTCATATGTCTATAGGTCTAATTCAACCATCAGATATCATTTCTCTACAAACAAAGGGTCTTTCATGCTCAGGGCACTCTCAAACTGAGATCTAGTCCTCCTAGGATCACTAGGATTTCCAGCTAGTTCCCCAGCTATATGAATGGTCTTTGCTTCCCATTTTGGTCTTGTAGGAATATTAGGATCTGTAATTAAATCATCATTATCATACATATCAGAATCAACAAACTCATTTGTCTCTTCACTTACGTTCAATGGTTTTGGTGGTGAAGAAGACTCTCCAACTTTAACTGCTACTAAAGGCTCTTCTTGGAACTAAACACTCCTTTCAATGAAGGCTTTGTTTGTGCTCAAATTGATCAACTTGTACCCTTTTGAATCTTCAGAGTACCCAACAAATAGACACTCTTGGATTTGGGGCTGCAAATACTTCCTCTTTTCTATTGGAATTCTAGCCCAAGCCCTTGAGCCAAAAATCCTGAAATGGGTCACATCTGGCTTGTGCCCACTCCATGATTCAAAAGGAGTCATACCATCAATTTGTTTATGAGGCACCCTATTCTAGATATAAGATGCACAGTTTATAGCCTTGGCCCAAAACTTTGGTTGCAAAGTCTTAGCCTCCAACATACATCTTGCCATCTCTTTCAGTGATCTGTTCTTTTTGTTAGCAACACCATTTTGCTGTGGTGTGTAAGGGATTGAATGTTGCATTTGAAACCTAAATTTTCACAATATTGAATGAAATCAGACTTGACATACTCACCACCAATTTCAAATCTGAGGATCTTGAGTTTCCTCCCAGACTGGTTTTAAACCAAAGCCTTAAGGACTTTGAAGAGGCTGAAAACTTTAGACTTATGCTTCAGGAAGTAAACCCAAAAATACCTGGAAAATTCATCTATGAAAGTTAATGCATATTTGGATTGACTCATTAACATATGAGGTAATGGACCAGCAACATCACTATGGATCAACTCAGGAGGTGCAGAGGTTCTCTCATGACTAGCTCTCTCAAATTTATGCTCTGGGTGTTTTCGTAGGACACAACCTTGACAGACTCCCTTGGAAAACTTAATCTTTGGTAACCCTATGACCATTTCTTTTTCACTTAGATCAGAAATATACTTATAGTTAATATGGCCAAATATTTCATGCCAAGGCTTGCTTGCCTCATTAGCATGAATCAGAAGAGCAGAGGGGTTTGAGTAGGGTAGAAAATGTGAAAAACAATATACCTTCGAAGTGTGATCTACAACTCCTTTTGCAATGAATTTACCACTCGATATCTCCATGATCTCAACATCATCAAGGGAGAATATGACCTTCTTTGGAGACCCTATGTGGGTCATCTGATACACTGACAAGAGGTTAGAGGCAAGACATGGAACATACAATACATTGCTGAACTTACCATGGTCAAGATCAATCCTTCCTTTTCCCAAACTGTCAGTGAGAGAGTCATCTCCTAGCACTATCGATGGACCTTTCGAAATGTCAATAGAGTAGAATTCCTCCTTGGATGAAACCATATGTCTTGAAGCTCCAGAGTCTATGATGAAGCTAGGTGAGCTTGATGTGCCAACAACCAATGCATGAACTCTCTCTCTGTCTTCTGAATTTGATCCTCCTTCCCACTTCTTTGAGCTATCAAGAAGGGAGATGTTATTCTTCTCTAGGAGTTGGTTCAGCATGTCAATTTGCTTCTTCATGCAGGAGCTTTCAGGATAAAATCCCTTACTGCAGTATGCGCACTTGCTCGTTTCTCCTTTGTTCTTCTTCTTCTGGAAGTTCTTCTTGAAGCCTTAGGGCTCCTCTTGAGACTTGTTCTTGTCTCTCTTCTGTTCAGGTGGCTTCTTAGCTTTATTCTTTCCTTTTGAATCCACCCTCAAATCTCCAGCAATCAGAGCTTGGTCTTTGGAACGTTTGATGGTGCCCATCATCACCAGTTTATCTTGTTCTTGTGTGAGGGATTCCATGAACTCTGCAAGCTTAGGCATCTTCCAGGCTCGATCTGTTAACTTGGTGGCATGGAAGGTCGAAACAAACAATGAATAGTCAGGGGCAAGCTTCGAGAGTATTGCCAAAACTGGTTGCTCCTCCTTCTTTTCAATTCCACACTATTTTAGCTGCAAAACAAGGGCTTTAAACTTGGAAAAGTAGAGTTGCAGGGATTTGAAGCTACTGGGACTCAAGGAGATCAATTCATTCTCGATTTGATGTCCTCTCATCTCATCTGTCTTACCAAAAAAATCTACAATCTTCTCCCATACTTCATTTGGTGATTTCAATCCATCAAGATGGAAGAGGAGGTCTCTGGATATGCTCAGACATAAGAGACCATAAGCCTCATCCCTCATGTTGTTCCATTTAATTTTCTCTGCAACTACATTGGGATCTAATTCAGTTTCCATAGTCACCCTATAGAGGCCTTTCACTCTCAACAATATCTCCATCTCTGCTTTACATTCAAATAAATTAAATGGAGTTAAGATGATCTTCTGAGATTGATCCATAGCTCAGAAATTGTCCCTTCAGTCAGCAGAATAGCTCCCAGTCAAGATGTTGAACCTGCAATAGCAATATGGAAGGAAAGAAATCAATATGCAAAGGCTCTGATACCATGTGGAAATTGAACCCAGGTGATAGATCAATTGCACTCACAAAATTACTAATCAAACATGCAAATTTACACACAAAGGAGGCTAAAATTGGAGCATAACACTAATCTGTATTGAATAAGTGTACAATAGCCAACCTTGTGAAGTCATAGGCTACTGAAATAAATAATTACATGAGAGATTCAAATGCATAAGGAAACCATTCGAAATAGTCAAAAGCAGGCTTACTAAATCTAGTCAAATCCCCCATAGGTGCATAAAGCAATTTCCAAATATGCCTAGGAGCTCACGAATTGGAAAAGTCAAGTAGGCAAGCTAATAGGTGATGGAAAGACAACTCATACATGCTTTTATTAGAAGAAAATAATGGAGGATGATGAGAGAAAAAAACAAGTCAAGTGCGCCTAGTCTTACTTTCCCTTTTGCCATAAAACTCAGTAAAGCAGGAAATAAAGCAGAAAAAGTAGACATGCACTAGGGAGGATATGGAATAAATTAGATATACTAAATATGGATTCCAAGAGGTTTTCCAAGTGCTCCATGACTTAGTTTTACCAAGTTTGACTTCTAGGACATGTGGAAGACAACTTGCATAGAGTGGAATATTGGAAACTAGGAAAATAAGACAAAAATGGATTAATTAATGTCTAAGGTAGCTAACTATGGGTTGATTATTCTAAAATTTTTAGTTCATTAAGTTCCAGGATGTTCATCGGGTAAGGAGCTCTTGAGTTAGGCACCTCATCAGGTACCAGCTCAATAGTGAAATCCAACTTCCTTTTTGGAGGCGATCCCAGAATTACCTCTGGAAATACATCCGAATAACATCTCAAAATTGGTATATATTCTAATTTTATCTTGTCTTATTTATTCATGTGTTCTTCATTAGTTATAGTTACAACAAAATCTTTACATCCCTTCTGAACAACCCTTTTTAGTTGTAAGGCATAAATCTGTTTGATTGTTGTTTTCCTAGGGATTCCTTTTACTGTTACTGTTTCTCCTTCGTTATTTAAACAGGTAAAACTTTTATCAAAACAATTTAACAATAATTGACGTTGTTCCAACCAATCCATTCCATTTAATACATCATAGGAGCCTAACGTAAGTACATTCAGCTTTACAAAAGTTTCAAACTGATTCATAATTAATGTACAATCTTTCACAAAATCAATTACTTTCCTTTTTTCTCTTGTAGCTAATTGAACCAGCCATGATTTTGCAAATTTCTCTACTGGTAGTTTACTTTTCTTTGCTAAAATGGAAAATACATAACTCAGGATAGCCCCTGGGTCAATTAAAATAGAAATGGGTTTATGGTTCAACATACCTTCTACTTGCACCATGGAAGTCTGATATTTAGCCTGTCTGTTTTTCAGCGCTGCATTGATTCTGGGTATCCCTCTCGCTAAATCACCAATCGTTGTTTCTTCCCACACAACATGAATGTTGTCGATGTTCTTCTTCATGTTAGGACAACTTGATACATAGTGAGGTCCCTAGAATTCCCAACATTTTATCGGTTCCTTACGTTCGTTATTTTTAACATAAGTACTGTGATTATTTGTAAATTATTTATTTCTTGTGACAATAGGGTTTTGTTGTGGGTTACTTTTTGAATTACTTCCTTGAAATTTTTTGTTAGGAAGATTGCATGAGTTATTATGCCCAAAATTCCGATTAGGTGTGAAATTTTTCTTCCTTGATACAAAATTATTATTAGGCCTTTTTATTTTCTAGTTTGAAATGTTCTCCCTTTTCCGGTTCTGCTCATAGCAGAAATTTTCTTTTCGCATAGCCTCTTCAAGGGTCTTAGGATTATCATATTCAATTATGTCCTTAATATGAAAAGGTAAACAACTCAAAAATCATTGTACCTTGGGGTTTTTCATTAACAATATAAGGCACATATCATAGTAACCTTAAAAATTTACTATTTAACTCTTTCATACTCATGGTTCCCAACCTTAGGTCATAAAATTCTTAATCTTGTTCCTCATAATATTGCTCCAACGAAAATTTCTTTTTAAAGTACTTTTTAAAAGTGCTCCAGTTTATATTCTTCTCTTTTATGCCCTTAACTCGTTTTACGTCTTGCCACCAGATGTCGACTTTTCCAGTTAAGTTATATATATATCCATCCTCACTTTTAACTGATTTGAATAATTATATATCTGAAAGTACTTTTTCATTCCAGATAGCCATGCTTCGGCTTCCTCTCCTTTTTCTATTTCGCCATTAAAAGTTGGTGGTTTAATATTTTTTAACTCCCTAGAAATCTCTTCATAAGGCTTGTATTTCTTCTTTCTAGAATGATAATTACTTTCACTACTTTCACTAGAATACTAATGTTTCTTTCTGTGTGAGTTACCGTTAATTTCAAAAGAAGAACTGCTTTCAATTTTAAAGTATTTTGACCTTTTACCCTTATGTTGATAGGACGTAGTTTCAGATTATATATGTTTATCATTTTCTTGATTATAAAACTTTTCCAATAGTATTTGATTCAGTTCCTCCTGAGCTCTTAGAATTCTCTCAT
Organism: Pseudotsuga menziesii; assembly: GCA_001517045.1. Classification (NCBI taxonomy): domain Eukaryota; kingdom Viridiplantae; phylum Streptophyta; class Pinopsida; order Pinales; family Pinaceae; genus Pseudotsuga; species Pseudotsuga menziesii. The sequence goes on from LPNX010326512.1 coordinate 930,856, forward strand.
TTTTTTTTTACGGTCTCCATTTCAGTTTTTAGATCCTTAATTGTTTGCAGTAATTCATATGAGTTATTAGTTATATCTTCTTTAGTAGTTTTTTTTCTAGAATTATTTTGTTCATTTATCGGGGACCTCTCTTCAACATACTCTTCAAGCCCTTCCATACCTGCAAATCTAATTAAGAAAATATTATGTACAACAACATTTAAAATCATAAATCAGTATCCATACTTTCTATTTACTTTTTGTTTACATGTGTTAAGCCACTTTAGGCCTAGTATCTAAACTTGGGATCTGATACCATATGTAAAATCCCCAAAATTCACAAACAAATTTTTTTTTCTATGTGATATTAAATGCTAAATCATAGTCTGAATGCTAGTTTAATAATTAACTTCAACATATAGATTACAAAGATAAGACATCAAGAGTTAATACTCTTCGGTTAACTGTAACTAAGAGGCTATAAAATTTTACTTACTAACTTGTAATTCACATGCCACTAACCGTACTCAATCTATAATGATTTTCAGTCTTGAATAATAAAATGTTGGTCAAAAGTTAAGGAGTTAAAATAATTTATTGAATTCAGATCATTGGTTTATTTTTAAGAATTTGTATGATTCTGATGGTTATTTTCTTTTCTTACTGAAGGGGGCTTGAGGTTAGCTCAAGTATTACTTAGCTTTTCTTAAAGCTAACCCAGATCTGATGCTTGTACAAGATTCACAGGTAAAAACTCACTTCCAGGTTTACGATGTAAGAATTTAAGGCTCTGGAAAATTAAACAAGTAAGTTAAGAAAGATCCTTAAACTATATTCCTTAAACTTAAACTTCAACCGTCCAAGGTGACTCTATTTATGGTCTAGATTATCGAAGTGTAAAGGTTCCTAGGTCTATAGAAAGGACTAATCTACCTAGGTAGAAATTTGGAGTTGATAGTGTAATTATTTGTTCTAAACAAATAAATTACATGATTAATGGTATGTAATTATCCAACATGTTTTTAGTTAGTCATAGTATTAGGATCCTAAATACATTCTCTATGTTTTATAACTATGAACTTCACCATGTTAATCCTAGCACTTACCTAAGCATAAAAATTTACATCATTAAAATGGCAGCTAGAAACTAACTACAAATTCAATGAAACTAACCTAGGCATATAACCAATGCATAAAATAATAACTATAACCTAGCTAGAACTTCACAATGCATGCAATAACTTGTCAATTTTTTTTAACAAATGTAATAGGGTTATGTTTTCACATTTCGTAGGGTTACAAGCCGGTTAACTATATCAATACTAAAATTATTTCAAAAGTAGTGGGATCCATGTTAGCTGGAATATTTCACCTCCTGCGGACAACAAGGTGTTCCACTGATCTGAATGGTTCAGATCCAGAACAAATAGAGGACAAAGGTTGAAGACTCTTCCTAGATGCTGTAGATATCTGGAATACAAGGCTTTGATAGTCCACCTGTGTACCTGCAATCAAGCTCAACACGAAACAAATCAAAGAAACTAGAATATGATCTACTAATCTATGCTAGTGACTAAGGAATCTAGCAACATATATGTGAAATCACAACAATAACAACATATGTGGGACAGAAATAAACTTGCATTAAAGAATATCAAGAAGTTTACAACCAATCCTTAGTGTTGACATGCATCTCCATGAAACCAGACCTTCTCATCCCCAAAATCTTCGACTCTATCTCTCTATGCTCTCTCCAAATGATCTTGGGCCAATGGTTAATCCAACAGCATAACAATACCTCAAGTGTTCTCTCCTCAACCATGGCTATGAGCTCTTATTTATAGGGCTTTAATGGATAGAGATGGTTGAGAAATTAGGGAGTGAGGTGGCCTCTAAGATCCTAGGATGAGGGATCTCGAGCTCAACCAACCCACAATAGTAAAGATAAGGCAGGACACGAGGCTTATCATTTAGAAGCCTCGAGAAACTTCTCTTTTTCCGTTTTTACCTAGGGTACCGTGTTTCTCCTTCTATGACAATGCGGTTTTGGTAATAACCGCTTATGGACCAAGGACAATAAGAGGTGGCACCGCTTATGGGAAACAGATGATGGGCGGTGCAAACAGGGGTACCGCTCCTGGATAAAGGGGCATGCGAGGTGCTGGGAATTTGTATGAAAGATTGATGAAAAACCATTTAGTTTCCATTCCAGAAGTTGGGATTCAGGGAAAGTAGGTATGTCAAATGTCTTATCACATGAAAGTGATAGGATTTTGGTATAACAGGATGCCCCCCAAAGCATGAGTCTTAGAGGGATACGATAAATGAGAGCTTTGAGAACAAGTCGTCGCCAGGAGATGAAAATGTCGGCTCGATCAGCGCATGTTGTCAAGTAGGCATATGTAGTACATCAGTATGTTGACTCATAGACACAAGTAACCAAACTCATAGCTACAGACCAATACAAGGCAGATCCATGAGAGGAATAAACAAGCATGGCTACTAGAATACAACGTAGATCCATGTGATAGAGGACTAAAACTTGGACATAGATACCAGACATACAACGTAGATCTATGTCATACAGACGCAAATTTGACCATAGTTGTAGCAAGGATTTCTCCCTGCTGCAGGGGCAGAAATGACTCCCTTATGCCTATAGGGCACAAGGGTAGGTTCCTGCTAATGGTAAATGTAGAAAAACGAAACGGGAATAGTAGAGACAGAATAGTAAACTAAGCTAAGCTAATCTAAATAAGATGAAGTAAATGGCAAGAACAGTAAACTAAATCTAATGGAAGAAAGAAGAAAATGAAGCTTTGGTGAACCCCTCTGCAGAAAATGGGTTAGCATTCCACCTCCTTAAAACTTGCAAACAAACCTAAGCTCTAATGGAGAACCTACAAAAACAATGTCTATAACAAAACCTGCAAATAAAAATGAGAGTTAGAAAGAAAATAACATTAAGCAAAACATAAATAAACCATTGGGTATACCTTCTCTTGGGTGGAAATGGGCCACCATGCCCTAGCTCATGGGAGCACCTCTCTTGGTTGGGGAGCAATGGCTCAAGGGGAATGGAGATGGAGGAGAGGGAGTGTGGGTGGCTTGAGAGGCAAATGTGTCTCAAGGCATCCATAGGAAGCATAACAATATGCAAGGGATAAGTGTTTTGAGAGTGACCCCCCACCCTCCTTTTATAGCTTTTCCAAGGGGTTTTAAGGTTTTAAGCCTTTGGTCAAGGCTTTAGCCCCTTCTGTCCCTTTTAGAGTTTTAGCCCCTTTTTTTAGGGATTTAGCTCCTAGGAGGCTATTTTGGGCTCATTTTTGGGGTTTTTAGCCCTTTTTCTTCATCCTTAGGCTACTTTGGAGGTGTGGGGGTCTAATGGAGTGATATGCGGATTGTGAGATGGTGTCCTTGGGTGGTGTAGGCCATTGAGAGCTATGTGGGGGATTTTTGGGTTAACAGATTGCCCCATGTTGATGTGGAGGGTAGGAGCTCAATGTATGGCCGACAGACATCATAGGATTTGCTGTGTAGAGGTGATGCTTTCGGGGCTAGGGCATGGTGGATTTTGGTTTTTGTATTAATTTGGTTCCCATCAATGGGTGAGATACAATAAATGTGTGACATTTATATGGGCGAGGTAGGCATTCCCATGCTCGTGACAAAGTCAAAAGAATCATTTGATCTATGCTCTAAAATACAAGAGCCGATCATATACAATTGATGTTACAATGATGGTTCTCTCCATGTGAGGCTGAATACAATACTGATCTGTTACATTGGACCCATGGCATTCTCATGGAATGCTATATCTTCATGACTGACATTCTGCTGGATCTGGAATAGTACACAACTATATGGACTTGCTGATTGAGAATCAGAGTCTCTGTGGTACAAGTTTGCTGCATCAATCATAAAGGTATATCGAAGCACTATTGGGGCTTCTAAACACTGTCTCCAACGCAACCCAAAAATCACAAGGGACATAACATGTTTAGGTCCCTCAAGTGGACTCACCAATGTGCTAGAGTCAAGTGACATCTAGGGTATTCGACCAAGTACTGTGCGGAACAAAACCTGTACGAATCTCAATGGTGCGATGATGGAGTTGAAGTCGAGCACGTGAGAAACAACCATCCCAAGAGGCACTAAGGACTCCTCTCAAGTGGTCCAAGGAACTCATCAATGATGTTAATGAAACCAAGGTACAGGTACCTCTAGGTCTATCCTCTGGAATATGTGTGTTGGCATCGACAGAGGGAGACCTGCCCCTAGTCAAGGCAATGATGTTTCCTTGACCAGGAGCACGAGGGAGATAACTGAAAGGTGTGAAGCAATCTATGGACTGACTCACTGAATTAGGGGGGAGGGAAGGGAAGGGAAAGAACTGAACAAGGGTAGGGGGGGAGTGGGAGACTCAAGCTTCCTTTGTTTAGAGTATGAAGGCAAGGCAGACCAGGCAGCAAATGAAACTTAACTCATGGGAATGGGATCATAGCTATAATACCAGGAATGTCGCTGCAGATGGGAAATACTTGGAGGAGGTGGACACTTTTGATACTGATGGGATCTAAGGAAGACACATTGTAGAGTACTCTGAACAAAGGTGACCCAATGTGGGAATGCTTCCAAATTGTTTTATGTGGGGTGGTTTCTAGGGACACCGTTGTGATACGATCTCGTGGATTTTTTGCGAGCCCGAGAAGGTAAATGCTCGATGGTGCTTTCAATTTTAGAGAGTCCGAAAGCACGAAGAAGAATCTAGTGGGGGCTCTTTTTCATTGGTAGTCTCCTATGCCTGAAAAAGGATAAAAGTATACATAGGAGAGCTCACCCATCCTGCAGAGGATGAGAGAATTCTTTACCATTGGTAGTCCAATCAGGCTGGAAAAGGTTCAACCTGTAGTCACTAGAAAACCATTCAGATACTTTTACAAGCATGAACAAAACCAAGTTTGCTCGGCAATATTTTCTTGTTGATACAGTTGGAAAAGAGATTAATGACAACCGATGGTGAGATTTTTCGTAAAGTGTGGCCCCTCTACCTGAGAAAGCATAAAAGTATGCAGAGGGGAACGGTCTTGGCTTGAGTGTGCCAAGGAGGTCCTTTTCATGAAATGGTCTACATGGTTCGCAAAAGGAGATAAACGAGACGATGTAGACACCCTTTCCTGTACTTTAGCAAGCAGGAAAGGAAGTAGTTGTGCTCGGCGATCTTTTCATTGTTTTAAGGAGTCAGAAAAGAGCTTAAATGAAACTCCAATGTGGTCAACCGATTGTGGTGGCACGAGTGGTGCCCCATGTCGAGATGGTGGATAGAGGTCCAAAGGTCATATACGTAGTATGGATGGAACAGAAGGCTCTCAAACATACCAATACATGGGTGGAATAGGTCGCGGTAGAGGCTCGCGAGTCGGTACAATAGAGGCATGCAAACCGAAGTGGCTCTCGGATAGAGTTCAGGAGAGTATGTGTGTGTGTTGTGGTGGACGAACTTGACTACATGCGATGTGAGTGCAAGTCCGGGGGCATTTATATGCCAAATATGTGCAAGAAAAGAAATTGTTTTGTGGACAGTGGTCCAGAGGTCTGCGTAAGGTGAGGTAAAAAAAGACAATTATAAATACAAAAATAGAAGTAAAATTACATTCCTTAATGGGCGATGGCCCGAAAACTTGCATGAGTTGCGGTCGAAAAGTGTGATACAAGTACAGGTCCGTAGACACTTGCATCGTCATGTCATGGCTCGTAAACCGAGGTGACTTGTGGGAAATAGTCCCGAAATTAATTAATTAAACATGAGACGATGGTCTCATAAGGAAATGAAAATTTGATCCCGGAGGTGTGAGAGGTGTCTCGAACAGGTTCTGGGTGACTCTTGACTAGCAGCTGATGGTGCTGCCTTTGATTTTTGCTAAAAAACATTGAAAAACAAGAAAAAGAAAATGAAGTGACTCATTGGTGATGTTAAGCATAAAATTTCTTAAGATAGAGCCCATTGCGGGGGTTCTCCAAGAGTTGTCCATCAGAGTCAATGAGGGTGTATGCCCCTTTTTTGAGGCAATGGTGGATGACATATGGGCCATACCACATTGATTCGAACTTTCCTTTGCCCAATTTATCGTTGGTTTGGTCATAGACTAGAACCATATCACCTTCGCTGAAGGTACGAGGGTGGACATGGGAGTCATATTGGATCTTTGATCATGTTTTTGCTGCTTCGATGGCTTGGAGGGCAGCTCGATGGTCTTCTATGGTTTGCTCAAGTTGGAGGATTCGTTCTTCTAAAGGTGAAGTATCAGGAAGGAGTTCCACCATGAGGCGGAGAGATGGGATTCGGCACTCTATAGGGAGCACTGATTCAACGCCATGTACTAGGCGGAAAGGGGTGAAACTGGTTGCAGTTTTTGTGGATGTGTGATAAGCCCATAGGGAAGAGAATAGCATGAGATGCTAGTTAGTTTTGTGATTTCCTACCATCCATTGGAGCCTTGTTTTGATGATTTTGTTGACTGCTTCAACTTGGCCATTGCCCTGAGGGTAGTAGGAAGAGGAGTACTAGTGTTCGAATTTCAACATGGTTGATAATTCAGCCCATACGACATCTTGGAAGTGTGCCCCATGGTCTGAGAATAATTGTTTAGGGACACTGAATCGTGTAATAAGATGGTTGAAGAAAAAACGCGATGCAGTTTCTACTTTGCAATCAAATGTGGGCATGGACTCGGCCCACTTGGTAAAGTAATCGACTACCACGATGATGTATTTGTGACCCTTAGCCAAAACAGGGTTGATTGTCATAAAGTTGATTGCCCATTTGCAGAAGGGCCCGACTATGACTACGGGGTGTAAGGTTGCAGGAGGGTTCTTGCCTTTGGGGCAAAAAGATGACAGTTGTGGCAATGTTTAACTACCTTTATGCAATCAACGAAGATGGAGGGCTAGAAATAGCCAGCGCGCAGAATCTTTTGGGCGGTTGCTAGGCCTGAAAAGTGGCCACCATAGGCTCTGCTATGACTGTCGTTGAGGATGGTCTCAGCCTCATCATGGGTGAGGCAATGACATAGGATGGTATCAATGCCTCAACGATACAAAACATCTCCAATCAGCAAGTGATGAATGGCTTGATGTTGGATGCGTCGCCTATCCTCACGGTTGAAGTGCGCTGAGAACTTTTGCGTTCATAAATAGAGAAGGATGTCCCCATATCATGGGTCGTATGTGGATATGATGAAGAGGAAATCATCAGGGAGATCATCCTTGGGGGGTGATGATGTGGTTAATGGGGGCAGATCGGTCATGAGTGTGGCTAGTGCGAGTGCCTTTGTGCTTTTTGTAGACACAAACTCTAGGCCAAACTCTTGGAGGATGACTACCCACTTGGCCACTCAACCTTGTAGAAGGCGACGACTTAATAAGTATCGCATTGGGTTTGAGTCAGCCACTACACAAGTATGGTTGACAATGATGTAGTGGTGCAATTTTTGAGCCGAGAAGACAACAGGGAGGGCCAATTTATCCTAGGGTGAATATTGTAGTTGAGGTCCTGTTATATTTTGACTGATGTGGTAAACCACGTGCTCATGGCGAGCATCATCTTCTTGGACCAAGACTCCAGCAATGGCATTTTCTGAGGCCAACACATAATGGATGAAGTATCAAGTGAAATCTAGTGGTGAGATTAATGGTGCAGAAGCCAGGTCTTGTTTGAGTGCCTTGAACGATTCTTGTGCTTGTTGATCCTAAACAAAGGGGATTTTTGTGCAGAGCGAGCAGATGAATCCATAGGATTTTGTTGCATACTCTGGCACAAAGAGGTGAAGGAAGTTGGCCTTGCCTTGTAGGCTTTGTAGTTGGTGCCGATTTCCTGGGGAAGGAAGATCAAGGATGGCCTGAACTTTGAGGGGATCTACCATTATCCCTTTGTGGGAGACGATAAATCCGAGTAGAAATCCTGCTGGGACACAGAAAACAAACTTGATGGGGTTCAAGCAGATGTTGTACTTGCGGCAATGTAAAAAGACTTGCCGCAAGTCATCTATATGTTGTGCTTGTTTCCGTGATCAAGCGGTGAGATCATCCAAGTAGACCAAGATGATGTGAATTAAATCATGTAAACAATATGTCATGGTGCACTGGAAGGTGGCTCCAGCATTTTTGAGGCCAAAGGGCATGAATCGGTAGGCGAATGTGCCCCATGGGGTTGTGAATTCCATCTTGCAATGGTATTCTTTCCGGATTTGGATTTGCTTGTAGCCAGAAAATCCGTCCATGAAGGAGAAGGCCTCATGTCCAGCGCATACGTCGATGATCTGGTCGATGAACGGTGTGGGGAAGTTGTCTTTGGGACATGCCCCATTGAGATCACGGAAGTCTGTGCAAACGTGAATAGTACCCTATTTTTTATTCACAGGAATAGGATTAGAAACCCAAGTTGTGTATGCAATGGGATAAATGAAGCTGGCTGTGCGCAGCTTCTCTATCTCGGCTTTCACCATAACCACTTTGGATGGGTGGATGGGCTGCTACTTCTAGCGTATGGGTGCCACATCAGGCCATGTGTCGATGTGGTGCTCCACGATGGATGGATCTAAGCCGGGCATTTCAGTGTATGGACAGGTGAAGATGTCATAGAATTCTTGGAAGAGAGTTGTGTAGGCATCGACCTCTTCCAGGGAGCAAGATGCCCCCAGCACAATTTCCTCAACGATCTCAGAGTTGGTTGAGATGTCAATTTTAATTGTTGGTGAAATGTTTGCCATGTTCCCTTCTTTGAAGGCATCAAGTGTTGGGATTGGGTTCTTGAACCAGTCAACCTTCCCATGGATGAAATCTTTGGTCTCCATGGAAAACTGGTTAGACTGGGACACAAGTTCTTCCGGGAGGAAGAACAAGCGATGGTGCATGTCATCCCATGGGTATTCTAGGGCAGTCAGAGCTTCAAGTATCTCCTCATCATTGTTGAAGCAATGAAGTGATAGGTCTGATGGGCCGTTGATGGAGGAGGAGATGAGAAGGTCGGTGGAACTGGACATCATGTAAATGGACATTGTGTCTAAATAAGGCGGTGGTGGGTGAACTTCTTCGATCAAGGTGATCTTAGACTCAAGGGAATGGTGACGAAGGTCAGCGAGAGCCATTCAAAATTCAGGTAGGTCTTGGAAATGGTGGGAGTAATGTCCATACAAGTCGCAAAGGGCGCAAGCATGGTTTGTCCTCAATGCCTTGTTCCTGAATACTAGCGCAGTTGGGAGTTCAACCACGTGGATGTTTTTGTTTGTATCCATGGCATCCAAATGCGCATGAATCACTGGGATTTCAGGGCAATTTTGAGTTGGATGACCCTGTTGTTCGTAGACGGCACAAGGTGGAACTTATCATGGTTTTGCGGTGGCTTTGGTGTTTTTACACCTAGCCCTTTTGGGTTGGGGCAGTGTAGGTGCGGGTGCGGTGGTTGTCTTGTGCGGACCGGGTGGAGGGTGAGACTCAACCGCAATAGGTTGCACCGGGGTTAACATAATCTGGGGCATTGCTGGTTGAGCTGGTGGATCAAGATACCACACTGGGATTCCCAACGTAAAGTTGGGTAGGATTAAGGTGGCCATGACTGTCTTGCTCATGACACCAGGTGGGGGAAAGAGGAAGGGAATTGTATGGACTGGAGATGAGCCCACATAACTCCCAGCTAGTTGCATGTGGGGGTGAGGTTGTGGTTTCGGCTACATGTAATGCTGTTGCTATGGGTGATGTTGCGGTTGCTGTTGGCATTGCGGCTGTGGATGATGTTGTGGTTGTGGTTGGGGCTACGACTACAGTTGTTGTTTGGGTGCAGCAGTGCTTGATGAGACCATACACAATTCTGTAGTTTGCTTTTGTGTTGGTGGTGGTGACACCAATTGGAAAGGAGTTGTCATGGTGGGATCGGTAAACAACCCAGGGCCCACATTCAACGTTGGGGAAGCTGGTGTGTTTTCAACCACAGTGTTAGTTGTAGGGATGATGTTAGCGTGTGTGGTCGCCCCTTATGGGTCAATGGTGGTGATGGTAGGGATAACGTTGGCAAGTGTTGTTAACCCTTGCAGATCATGGTAGGTGAGTTGGTCAACCGTCACAATATTCCCTTCATGGGGGAACATCATGAGGCAGAAGATAGTTGACACGACGGCTTGCATGGCATACATGTAACTCCTTTCGAGAAGGAGGTTGTAGTCCAGTTGAGCATTGACGACTTCGATGTCAATCAGGACTGTCTTCCCAGTTAACATGATGGGGACATGGGGGAGGATTCCTTAGGCTTTAGTGGGATGTCCATCATAAGCCCGCAGAGTCATGGAGGATGGTTGCAGAATTGGTGATCCAAGCTTCTGCCAAACCAAGGTAGACATGACACACGTGGATGCCCACTCATCCACTATGCATCGATGCACAACCAAATTCCAGATGGACATTGGGATTTGGAAGGCGATAGTGGAGGGCATGCGTGGTTCCTTGTTTTCTGTGTCAAAGGTGATCAGCTTGGAGTTGGAGGGGTCTACTACCCCTAGAGTATCTAGTAAGGATTTCCGCTGCGTTGGGCATGTTTTAAGTACCTCAAGAGCTGACATGGTGGTTGGTGTTTGGGCCAAATCATCCACAATGCTATAGATGACTGCAGCTCTAGCTGTGGCATTATTGGAAATTCTACGTATGGGGGGGCACTAGAATGGGGGTAATTAAAGAGGTAGGTTGACTGTCTTAGACGTGGATGCTGCTGATGAGTCAGCAGGTTCAGTGGTGGTACCATACTGATTCCATCTGGTTTGCAAGTTGACCTTTTCAATCGTCATGGCTAGCAAGTGGTAAACACCTGTTTTGGCCATGGGGGGTGCCTCAGGAGCATTGGGATTGGCCTGGGGAGGGGGAGCGGTTGCCACTAATCCTTGGACTGTCAATGGGTTTTGAAGCACCATGGGGGGGAGGTCCTTGTGGTGCCTAGTTAGGTTGGGATTGATTGTTAGCATTGGCGGCCTGCTGGACCTCATTCTGAATGGCTTTCTTAGCTCGACCCATGAAGGGACACTCGAACGTGTAATGCCCATAAACATCATAGAGTGTACATGGTTGGTTTGTATGCAACGGAGCGTTGCGTCTTGGTGCATTCTATCATGGGGGATTTTGGGCTAGCTGGTTTGCCGCAGAATTGTTGGGAGGGTTTAGTTGTTTACCACCTCCCTGTGGTTAGTTATTGCCTTAGTTGCAGGGCCGGTTATTCCTAGCTTGCCCTTGTTGATTGTTGGGGGCAGGCTGGTTGGGATAGTTTTGTTGTGTGAAAACTTGTCCCAATGGAGTGGGTGTAGCCAGGGTGGGGGCTTGAACTTGTTGTACTAGTGGTGCATAGTATATTTGTAGGGGTGGTGGTGCCACAAATGTGGGAATTTTCCCCACATACTGCTATGCTGGCCAAGACATGGCCTGAGCCTGCTACAGTGGCACAGGTTGTGCATAGGAAGTTGTCGCTCCAAACTGGGACATCATTCTAGCATATTCCAGAGCTTGGTTTTGGTAAGAAACATTAGTAATGTTGCTTGGTTGTGGTGTGATGGAAGGTGGTGTCGGTTGAGGCTATGAATTTCGGGAGACTGACCCTATGATGCCATCCATAGCATGGGATGCCCCCGGTGCATTGTGGTAGGAGGTACTCAGACAGGGAGTGTCTGGAATGACAGTGTACAGGTATCCAGACTGAGAGTAGATCAAGTCAAATTGTTGGGCCTTCAGTATGGCCTCTTCTTCAGATTGGGGACGTTTGGATGCGACGTCCTTTGCGATGGGCGGGAGCAAAGTCTTAAGGAACCAATCCAAGAAGATCCTATCGTCTAGTTGGATTTTGCATAAGCTACGGCATCTCCGCCACTCATGGATATGGTCAGTTATGTGAGTGGCGGTGCTTTGACGGCAGGATAGAAGGATCTCCACCCTCTCGTCATATCTGACAGGGAGTTGGAAATACTGTAGGAACATGAAGGCTAGGGAGTTGAAGTCAAGGTACTTGGCTTGTGGCAGCTTGATGTACCATTTGTCTGTGACACCTATAAGGGTGCGTTGGAATAGCCTCAGCCTGATGGAGTCGTCTACAATGCTATTGGATGAGCACCATAGATGGAATGTCATTATGTGGTTTTGGGGACATTCCCCTGCTTTGCCTTCAAACTTCGGGATGTCTAATGGAATCTTAGTTGGCATGGGTGGCCAAAAAATTGATGGCAGATGGGGTCATTTGTTAATCTAGCCAAATCAGGCAAGTTCATCTAAGCCATGAAGGGTAGATTTGACCCCAAGTTGATGTCGGATGGGGCTGCGATGGTAGTGGGGTTTGCAGGTGCATAATGCATCTGCATGGCTAGGGGTGCTTGCAGTTGCACCATTGCAGATGGGCCAATGCCCCCAAGTGCTGTGTGGAAGGCGGTATGGGTGGCGGGGGCATTTCTCCCATGTATGAGAGTAGGGGCAATGTAGGTGGATGGTGCACTTCCCCCCTGTGTGGCAGGAGGGGTAGTGTGTGTGGAGGGGCCGCTGCCCCCATGTGTTACCACTGGGCTAGCTTGGCTGGTCACTGTGGGTAGTGGCAGCTGGCTAATGACAGCCTGCATGACTATGCTTGGGCCACTTTCCAAGTTGTGGGTGACAAGTTGTGATGTTGACATGGGTCCACTTGCTAAATTTAGGCTGAAAAATGGATCCGGGTTCTCACTAGCCATGGGGCTTGATGGTGCGGTGTGGATGTCTGGTTTAGACTGATATGGATCTGAATCTGAATCAGAGGTCATGTGGCCCTCTGATGGTGTAGGAGATGGCTGAGAATGGCTTTGATGGTGCCTATTGAGTGTTCCAAATGGTGGTGGTTCGCCTCTCAGGCGTGAGGAAGAGCATGGAGGATCAATTATGTTAGATTTTGTGTGTGAAACTGGTGGGTATGAGATTTGGACCCCAGTTTTAGTGGATTCCTATTGGCTGAAGGTGGACTCTCGACCACCAAGACTGCCAGAAGACAGTGCTTGGCTTGTACCTCACAGGTGCATCTACTCAATCGGAAGGGGTCGTTGCCCGTTTCGCTTGGCAATTCCTCTCAGCGGCCAACTACTTTGGGGTTCCTGTGGTACTCCTCACAATGAGTTTCTGGGCAAAGCCCAAGTACTTCCCATAGTTGAAGCAATCAGGTACTTATGTCCTCAAAGACTGCAGAGTTGTTTTGACTTAGTGTAAATTAGTAAATTTTAAGGCTTACTCAGCGTCATGAACTGAGTTGGGTTAATTATTTGGTATGGTGTAGTTGTTTTCTTGTTTTTATGGTATTTGGTTGCTGCAATATGGTTTATGAATTGATCATGGTAGTTGTGTATGAAAGCATAAACAAAAATTGTCAACAAGTACATTTATTAACCCTGAATGTTTACTGGCCTAACTAGATGTCTACCTCACAGTGATATTCCTCTTCAACCAAGAGAAGGTGATGGGCTTTCAACACAATGGGACTAAGCCCATTCGTAGATCCTCAGGTCACCTCTCGGATGCTATGTTGGTCAACAGGGAGGATGCTTAGTGCTGTGAGAATCCCTCCTTCTCTACCCCCTCTACCTTCTAGGTCACCCGGTTTTAATGGTTTAGGAACAATATCATGGAGTTCCTAGATCTATACAAGCTTGCCCTTCGTCGTATCCCAAAATACCTCAGAGGGTGATGACTAGGTAGAGGATGAAGGGGAAGCAAGATCGTTGCTTTTAAGTTTATTTTAGTTAGAACCTAGAAAAACAATGTCAATAACAAAACCTGCAAGTAAAAATGAGAGTTAGAAAGAAAATAACAATAAGCAAAATAGAAATAAACCATTGGGTATACCTTCTCTTGGGTGTAAATGGGCCACCATGCCCTAGCTCATGGGATCCCTCTCTTGGTTGGGGAGCAATGGCTCAAGGGGAATGGAGATGGAGGAGAGGGAGTGTGGGTGGCTTGAGAGGCAAATGTTTCTCAAGGCATCCATGGGAAGCATAACAATATGCAAGGGAGAATTGTTTTGAGAGTGACCCCCCACCCTCCTTTGATAGATTTTCCAAGGGGTTTTAAGGTTTTAAGCCCTTGGTCAGGGCTTTAGCCCCTTTTTTGTGCTTTTAGCCCCTTTCTCCCTAACTTTAGCCCCTTTTTTTAGGGCTTTAGCTCCTAGGAGGCTATTCTGGGCTCCTTTTTGGAGTTTTTAGCCCTTTTCTTCATCCTTAGGATATTTTGGAGGTGTGGGGGTCTAATGGAGGGTCTTATGGAGTGATATGAGGATTGTGAGATGGTCTCCTTGGGTGGTGTAGGATATTGAGAGCTATGTGGGGGATTTTTGGGTTAACAATAGCCACGACCATACAAATGTGGATCCATGCTAGATATACAAAACTCCATCGCAACCTGGGGAAAAAGCAATTAGCGCTTTTAAACAAATACCCAGGGTCTTCGTCTCATCTTCCACAAAGTATGATTATATCCATGTGATTACAATGATCTGAAGTCAAACATGGTAGAAACCACTTGATTATCGGTTAATGATGTGAACCATTAACAAGTGCGAGGGAGATCACCATTAATGTCAATGATCCCCAAGGTACCTTAGTACAATCTACTGAGTGCGAATAGATGTCTTGATGTCGAACACCCAGTCGATTCTATCGATCAAAGGTCAATGATGTGAACCTATGTCGAGAGCGAGAGAAACTGTCATTAAGGCATACAGTTCTCAAGGTACTAAATATTATTTCTAAGACTATTTCTCAGATAATGAGCTGATGTTGACGGGAATAGTCTTGTCAAAGGAGGGCCATGATGAGTCCCACATCGACAACACGAAACTCAGAACATAGTTCTGGAATGATGTGAATTTAGTAACCATATGACTAACTCAAAGATACTAACACAAAGACTGTGTAGACTACAGAGGTAAAACTTCTTCAAATTCCCCTTGAACATCGGGCGACGCGACAAAGTGACTTGGCAGCATGACTAGACAGGATAGACACACAATGCGATAACGGAAAATGCATTCTTTTGAAAGAATCAAAGGATTGACATGACTCATGAAAGTGGATCATCATGGAGATCATCTAAATACCCAATTGAATGACATGATTGTGCAGACAAGTGCCATGTTCAAAGGTAATGACAAACAACTACCATTATTTACAAAATTATCCCCTCCCCATTTCCCCCTTCATGATTGATGAGTGCCTCTTTTTGGATTTATGAGTTCAAAGAGGGTAACAAACACTCGATATAGCTTTTCAGAAGACAAGTCCAGTCTCATATGTTTTATGAACTTGAGAGAGGAGGGGTTCGTTCCCAAAACAGGCCTCTCAATGTTTAATTTCACGAGTCCACTGAAAGAAAACTCGGTATTGTTCATGTTTAGAGAGTCTGAACGAATACAGAAGAAGACTCCAAAGGGGTCCTTTTTCGTATGATTTAGTCTCTAAGGCCCGAAAAAGTGTAAAATCATACCTTAGAGAACTCTTCCAGTCATGATTGGCTGGAGTGATCCTTTTTCATAAATAGTCTGATCCAAACCGAAAAAGAGATAACCTACTGTCGAACAGATGACTCTTCAAATACTTTAACGAGCGTGAAGAAGACAAGATCGCTCGACAATCTTTTCATATTTAGGGAGCTTGAAAAGGGTTTAAAGAGAGATCCATGAGCTTTCTTTGCACAATGTCATATTTTACGAGCCTGGAAATAATCGAAAATGGACTCGATGACTTTTTCATGTTTAAGGAGCCTGAAAAAGAGGTGAAAAGAGGACTCCATGATGCTTCTTTACACAATGTTGTATTTTACGAGCCTGGAAAGAAACTTGAAATGGACTCGAAACTTTGATACTAGATTTTTAACGAGCGTGACAAAGTGTCACAATAAACACTCGATGACCTTTTCCATTTTGTGAAAGTACAAAAAAGCCATAAACAAACTTTCCAAAGCTTCTTACTAAAGTTCTCTTATCCTGTAGACGACTCAGAAACAAGTGTTAAATGAATTTAAGACCAACATTAAGGGATTACGACAAATGAACTTTGACTAAAATACAATTTTACATCAAAACTATAATAAGTTGGACCCAAAAATGTCTATATAAGTCAATTAAATAGTAAAAAATCAAAACATTTCACTATTTACCTCTAGAAGAGAGCACTTGGAGCATTTTCTAGCTGGATCTTCCACAACTGATACCGGGAGTTTCCACCGTTAGTTGTCGGTAACATCTAAGACCTTTAGCTTTCATTTCATAGATTCTATTTTGAGATTTTGGGGGGGTTTGGGCCTATCTGGAAATCCCTAAACCCAAATATGCGTGCACCGCGGCTACCCCTTATGGGATATGCGGTACCACCCAAGAAATGCACCAAGAACACGGCGGACAGGAGGTGCTACCACCTGTCTCCAATGTGGCACAGGAGATGTCGACTGTGGAGAACTTAAACAAATGATATGGGTAGAAAAAAAATCATTCTTTTGATTTCCAATGACTCAAGGATGATTCTAATGCATACTATTGTTGTTTTTGGTAGGTCTAGGTGACTCAAAATATGGTGATATGGAAGGAAAGAACACAAGATAATGAGGATGCTACTGTTGAAATAAATGGGGGTTGCATTGCCACACTACGAGACTATGGACTCTTAAAGTTATTCCAGACTCCAAGCATGGTGCCCCACGAGAGATTACTCGAACACATACTGCAGATGTGGAATCCAAAACAACAGTATTTTGAGGTGGGGGCACATATACTTTCAGTGGAGGTAGAGGAAATCTACTTTCTGACTGGTCTTTCGAGACGGGGTGCCCCCATCTCACTGACAGGTTCCTATGGTGGGGACATCACCACCAGAGAGCTTATAGATCGGCACTGTGCACCAGGTACAGGTACATTGGGGAAAAAGATCCCCATCAGGGCAGTGACAAATAGGGCTCTACGGATCATTCTGTTCACCATGCAGAGGTGGCCGGGAGCCAGGGTGTGCACCAGGATTCCAAGGCACACATGTTGTATGCCATAGAGGCTATGGCACCTATGGTGTTCAACTAGGCAAAAGCAATGCTTCCAATATTCAAGGATCAACTGACTAAATGTCGGCAGGGTGAGTTGAAGTAGTTCGGCTTTGCTTCCATCTTAGCTTGCTTCTTCTTCAAGTGGGTCGCACAGATGAGGCCCTAGGTGACTTTCTGGAGTCTGAGAGCATGGGACCCCCATATGCTAAGGTGGGTCTAGGTCATGGCTCGCACAGCAGTGGGTAGGGGCAGAGTGAAGTTCAGTGATCTGTTCTTCAGATGGCTACGGGATCAGATACTCATGGTCGAGGAATATGCTTATGTAAGAATGGACTTTACAGGAGATCCCGACCTACCACTCCCACCTAGAGGGTAGTGGGGTGACATTGGTAAGAAGCAAGAAACCCTAAAATGGACAATGTTTTTATGTTTTTTAAAGTTTTATATTTTTTATGATAAGTGACGAGACCTGTTTGTTCTCATGCAGATGTTGGAGCAGCGAGGCCTAGAGAAGCATCTCCATTGAATAGGCGAGCCGAAGCTCACTTCATGCCACAAGGTGATGATATCACCAGGGAGCTGGAGGAGAACCTGGAGAGGTTGACTCTAGACATCCCAGATGCTAACATAGATGACCTCCCGACTGGATATCAAAGATCTACAGTGGGAGTACCGGGCAGATTTAGCAGGCTGCTACGTAGGGTGGCTTGAGCAGTGATGTGCTATCATGAGCACCATTAGTGTATAAGACACGTATACTGAAAGTTGATAGCTTCAGGATTTTGTATGATGATTTTGCCTGAAAGATTACATGCTTTAGATGAGGTCTCAAGACCTATTTTTTGTAAAACTTCGTATTTATATATATAGACTTTTACACGGTGTTATACGTTTCAAATGGACCAATGCATTTTCTATGAGTTCTATGTGTCTTCAAATGTTTATTTACAATGTACCATGTTTGATTTAACGTCATGAATGGGAAATATGCCAATCTAGGATGTAATTAGCCAATGAGTCAACAACTACATTATGTTCCCTAGGGATATGCCTATAGCTAATGGTTCCAAATGATCTTTCTAACAAACGTACCCTCCGGAAGAGGTGGAGGAGCACTGAGTTCCTAATGGTGTAGACATGGTTCAAATGACAAACCACGAGCTGTGAGTCCATCAAGACTACTAGATCATGGACATCTTGGGAGGTATATTTAGTCAAGAGACCAATGACTGCTTCATACTCAACGATGTTATTAGTAGCGGGACCTATGCAAACCACTCCTGAACTGACCAAATCTCCAGCTGGGGAATAGAGAACCCAAGCAGCCAAGGCGAGATACAAGGTGTGGTGGAAATCACCATTAGTGAAGCCATAGAAAGCCATCTACATGACCAAAACATGGTATAATAGATGTGGACACTAAAACTCAAAACCATCTTGAAAATACTAAAAGCACACTAAAAATCAATCAATCTACATATATACAAGATACTATCCAAGAAGACTTAGGCATAGTACCTTTTCAGGTACAACCCATTGCAAGGTTTCCCCAAATGGATTCCATCATAATCAATGAGCTCGTACGCTCCTTTCTCTAACACCTTAGAAATAACGAAAGGTCCATACCACATGGACTCAAACTTACCCTTCCCTAGTTTGTCATATCTCTGGTCATAAGTCAATACTAGGTCACCCTTGTTGAAAACACGAGGCTGGACAGATTTATTGTATTGCACCTTGACATGTTTCTTATGCACCTCATTAGCCAAGGCAGCATCTCTGTGAGTCTCATCAAGGTTATTCAAATACAGAAATCTCTCTTCCTCTGTGGAAGTGTCCGGGAGAAGTTCGACGGCAAGTTGTAAAGATGGAATTTGACATTGGATCAGCAAGACATCTTCAAGTCCATAGACAAGTTGGAATGGCGTGAAACCAGTAACTGTTTTCATGGAAGTCCGATAAGCCCAAAGAGCAGAAAAAAGAACGAGGTGCCAATTGGATTTATGATCTCCAACCATCCGACGAAGCATATTTTTCAAAACTTTGTTAATGGCCTCTACCTGACCATTAGCTTGTGGAGAATATAGCGTAGAGTTTTCATGGCGAAAACCTAGCTTGGCACTCAGTTCCTCCATCATTTGATTACGGAAATGAGATCCGTGATCAGTGACGATGGACTACGGAACTCCAAATCTAGCTATGATATGATTGAACAAGAAGAGAGCGGAAATCTTACCATCTTCTGCATATGTAGGCATGGCCTCAGCCCATTTTGTGAAATAATCCATGGCTACGATGATGTAACCATGCCCCCCGGCTGAGGTAGGCTTATAATGCATGAAGCCAATCCCCCATTTGGAGAATGGGCCAATGACAACGATGGGGTGAAGCGGAGCAGGATGGGTGCACTTTTTAGGATAAAAATGTTGACAAGATGGGCATTTCTTAACAACCTCATGATATTCTTTGAAGACAGAAGGCCAAAAATAGCCAGCGTGAAGGATTTTCTGGGATGTAGCCATCCCAGATAAATGACCGGCACATGCTCCAGAGTGGCAATCATTCAACACATGTTCAGCCTCCTCATGGGTGAGGCATCACCGGAGAATGGAGTCAATACCACGTCTATACAAGGTATCATCCAAGATAAGATATTACTTCACGTGGTGACGGATACGGCGACGATCATCGCAAAATAAATGCGGCTGAAAACTCTGGGTCTGGAGATAAATTAGCAAATCTCCATACCAAGGATCAGTAGTGCTAATCAGGAATAGGAATTCATCTGGAAATGAATCACTGGGCTCAAATTCCATTGTAGCACAGGGAATATCACACATAAGCTCTGCAAAAACCAAGGATTTCTTTGATGTGGCCTTGGAAAACTCCAGATCGAACTCCTGAAGGATGATGATCCAATGGGAGTATTTTCCCCCGAGTATCTGACGAGTCAGAATGTAATACATCGAGTTCTAGTCTACCAATACGGTGGTAGTGTGGAGCAGAATGTAGTGATGAAACTTTTGCATAGCAATGACCGTGGCCAATGCTAACTTCTCCACATGTGAATAACGGGTTTCAAAATCAATAAGATTCTTACTAGAGTAATAACTCACATGCTCCTAACCATGGAGATTGACCTGCACTAAAACCATGGCGATGGTAGTAGCAGAGGAAGAAATATACAAGAGAAAGTCCTTTGAATAATATGGGGGGTGTATCACGGGTGAATGAGTCAGAGCGTGCTTAAGATTATCAAAGGCGCATTGGGCCTGGTCATCCCAAAAGAATGGAGTGTTCTTCTTGAGGAGACGCATATAATTGTGCGTTTTCTCTGCGAAATTGCACATGAAACGGCAGAGAAATTTTTCCTTCCCTTGCAAACTTTGGAGTTCAAGGAGGTTGGTTGGGGCTGGTAGATTAATGATAGTGGCAATCTTCAAAGGATTGATCTGGATGCCATCTTTGGATACCACAAAGCCAAGCAGACATCTTGTCTCAATGCAGAAAACACATTTATGCGGATTGAGCCGTATATTATAATGACGGCATCTTAGGAATATGTCTCTAAGATGACCAGGGTGGTCCTCCTGTCGCTGTGAATGAGTAGGGAGGTCGTCAAGGTAGGGTTCAACAACATGTTTAATGTCGTGAAATGCATAGGACATCGCATGCTCAATAACATCAGGCTTGGCTGATATGTCAATTGGGTTTCTCTGAGTAATTTTGCAAAGGTTTCCTTCAAAATATGTATCTTGCAACAATATAGGACTTTGCGGAATGTTGACAATATCAGTAGGAAACAAGGATGCAAAATCATGGCTGCCCGAACTGGTGTTGGGGAGGAACATGGATCTATGGTGGTGATCCTCCCAAATGTGCTCATCCGTGTTCATGATCTCTATAATGTACTCATCAGAGGAAAAAGTCTCGGAGAGATAGTCTAGAACTGGAAGAGAAGGTTCTAACCAGTACGGTAGATGGTAAGAATCCGAAGCCACTAGATGAAGGTCATCAATGTGATCATTGGAAAAGGTTTGAATGGTGTCATACATAGCTTCATGAGGACTCAACAACATTTTTTCCCTTAGGTTCATAATCAAATGAGGCGATCATACGTACTGTCGCGGTATCTGTGATAGGAGTAGATGGGAAAATCCCCATAAGGGATGAATCCTTCATTATGACTACCCCAATCGACTGGTAAGGAGGAGGGGACTGACCTAACATGGGAATGTTATTAGCCGGGGACCGACCAGTCATGGCCTCGTCCCACTAGGTGAAGTAATCGACTACCACGATGATGTATTTGTGACCATTAGCTAAAATGGGGTTGATTGTCATGAAGTCGATTGCCCATTTGCAGAAGGGCCTGACTGTGACTACAGGGTGTAAGGGTGAGAGGGGGGGGTTCTTGCCTTTGGGGAAAAACGCTGATAGTTGCGGCAATGTTTAATTGCCTCTATGCAATCAATAAATATGGAGGCCAAAAATAGCCTGCACGCAGAATATTTTGGGCGGTTGCTAGGCCTAAAAGGTGGCCACCATAGGCTCCGCTATGACTATTGTTGAGGATGGTCTTAGCCTCGTCGTAGGTGAGGCAACGACGAACAATGGTATCGATGCCTCAATGATACAAAACATCTCCAATCAGAAAGTGGCGAATGGCTTGATGTCAAATGCATCGCCTATCCTCACAGTTGAAGTGCACTGGGAACTTTTGCGTTCGTAAATAGAGAAGGATGTCCCCATACCATGGGTCATCTGTGGATATGATGAAGAGGAAATCATCAGGGAGATCATCCTTGGGGGGTGATGATGTGGTTAATGGGGGCAGATCAATCATGAGTGTGGCTAGTGCGAGTGCCTTTATACTTTTTGGAGACACAAACTCTAGGTCAAACTCTTGGAGGATGACTAAACACTTGGTTGCTCGACCTTGTAGAAGGCGAGGGCTTAAGAGGTACCGCATTGGGTTTGAATTAGCCACTACACGAGTATGGTTCGCAATGATGTAGTGGCACAATTTTTTAGCCAAGAGGAAGATGGCGAGGGCCAATTTCTCCTTGGGTGAATATCATAGTGGAGGTCCTGTTAACTTCTTACTGATGTGGTGAACCACGTGCTCATGGCGAGCATCGTCTTCTTGGACCAAGACTCCAGCAATGGAATTTTCTGAGGTCGACACATAAAGGATGATGTCTCGAGTGAAATCTAGTGGTGAGAGTAATGGTGCAGAAGCCAGGGCTTGTTTGAGTGCCTCGAATGATTCTTGTGCTTGCTGATCCCAAACAAAGGGGATTTTTGTGCAGAGTAGGTGGATGAATCCATAAGATTTTGTTTCAAACTCTGGCACAAAGCAATGAAGGAAGTTGACCTTGCCTTGTAGGCTTTGTAGTTGGTGTCGAGTTCTTGGGGAAGGAAGATCAAGGATGGCTTGAACTTTGAGGGGATCTACCGTTATCCCTTTGTGGGAGATGATAAATTTGAGTAGACATCCTGTTGGGACACAGAAAACACACTTGAGGGGGTTCAGGCGGATGTTGTACTTGTGGCAATGTAAAAAGACTTACCGCAAGTCGTCTATATGTTGTGCTTGTTTTCGTAATCGAGCGGTGAGATTGTCCAAGCAGACCAAGATGATGTGAACTAAATCATGGAAACAATATGTCATGGTGTGCTGGAAGGTGGCTCCAGCATTCTTGAGGCCAAAGGGCATGAATTGATAGGCGAATGTGTCCCATAGGGTTGTGAATGCTGTCTTGTAATGGTCTTCTTTCCAGATTTGGATTTGGTTGTAGCCAAAAAATCCGTCCATGAAGGAGAAGGCCTCATGTCCAGCGCATGCGTCGATGATCTGGTCGATGAACGACATGGGGAAGTTGTCTTTGGGACATGCCCCATTGAGATCGTGGAAGTATGTGCAAACACGAATGGTACCCTACTTTTTATTCATGGGAACAGGATTAGAAACCCAGGTTGTGTATGCAATGGGATAAATGAAGCCGGCTACATGCAGCTTCTATATCTCGGCTTTCATCGTAGCCACTTTGGATGGGTAGATGGGTCGCTGCTTCTGCGTACGGGTGCCACATCAAGCCATGTTTCGATGTGGTGCTCCACGATGGATGGATCGAATCTAGGCATTTCAGTGTATGACCAGGAGAAGATGTCACAGAATTCTTGGAAGAGAGTTGTGTAGGCATCGACCTCTTCTGGGTAGCAAGATGCCCCCAGCATGATTTCCTCAACGATCTCAGAGTTGGTTGAGATGTCGATTGTAATTGTTGGAAAAATGTTCGCCATGTTCCCTTCTTCGAAGGCATCAAGTGCTGGGATTAGGTTCTTGAATGAGTCAACCTTCCCATGGATGAAATCTTTGGTCTCCACGGAAAACTGGTTAGACTGCGACACAAGTTCTTCTGGGAGGACGAACAAGTGATGGTGCATGTCGTCCCATGGGTATTTCGGGGTAGTCAAAGATTCAAGTATCTCCTCATTGTTGTTGAAGCAACAAAGTGACAGGTCTGATGGGCCATCGGTGGAGGAGGAGATGACCGAGTCGGTGGAACTGGACATCATGTAAATGGACATGGTGCTTGAAGAAGGCAGTGGTGGGTGAACTTCTTCGATCAAGGTGATCTCAGACTCAAGGAAATGGTGACGAAGGTCAGTGAGAGCCATTCGAAATTCAGGTAGGTCTTGGCAATGGTGGGAGTAATGTCCATACAAGCCGCAAAGGGCGCAAGCATGGTTTGTCCTCAATTCCTTGTTCCTCACTACTGGCATGGTTGGGAGTTCAACCATGGGGATGTTTTCATTTGTATCCATGGCATCCAGATGCGCATAGATCACTGGGATTTCATGGAAATTCTGAGTTGGATGGCCCTGTTGTTTGCAGATGACACATGGTGGAACTTGTCATGGTTCTGCAGTGGCTTTGGTCTTTTTACCCCTAGCCCTTTTGCATTGGGGTGGTGCAGGTGTGGGTGCAGTGGTTGGCTTGTGTGAATCGGGTGGAGGGTGAGACTCAACCGTAATAGGTTGCACTGGGTTTAACACAACCTGGGGCATTGCTGGTTGAGCTGGTGGATCAAGATACCACACTGGGATCCCCAACGTAAAGTTCGGTAGGACTAAGGTGGTCATGACCAGCTTGCTCATGACACCAGGTGGGGGAAAGAGGAAGGGAATTGTATGGACTGGAGATGATCCCACATAACTCCCAGCTGGTTGCATGTGGGGGTGAGGTTGTGGTTGTGGCTGCACGTAATGCTACTGCTGCGGGTGATGTTGCGGATGATGTTGGCATTGCGGCTACGGACGATGTTGTGGTTGTGGTTGGGGCTGTGGCTACGATTTCTATTTGGGTGCAGCGGTGCTTGATTAGACCATGCACAAGTCCGCAGTTTTCTTTTGTGTCGGTGGTGGTGACACTAATGGGAAAGGAGTTATCATGGTGAGATCGGTAAACAACCTAGGGCCCACATTCAACAGTGGGGAAGCTGGTGTGTTTTCAACCATAGTGTTGGTTGCAGGGATGACGTTAGCGTGTGTGGTTTCCCCTTACAGCTCAATGGTGGTGATGGTAGGGATAACGTTGGAAGGTGTTTTTAACCCTTGCAGATCATGGTAGGTGAGCTTGTAAACCATCACAATATTCCCTTCATGGGGGAACATCATGAGGCAGAAGACAGTTGACGTGACGAATCGCATGGCATACATGTAACTCCTTCTGAGGAGGAGGTTGTAGTCTAGTTGAGTGTTGATGACTTCGATGTCAATCAGGACTGTCTTCCTAGTTAACATGATGGGGACATGGTGGAGGATTCCTTGGGCTTTAGTGGGATGTCCATCATAAGCCCGCAGAGTCGTGGAGGATGGTAGTAGAATTGGTAATCCAAGCTTCTGCCAAACCAAGGTAGACATGACGCACATGGATTCCCTCTCATCCACTATGCATCGGTGCACAACCAAATTTTGGATGGACACTAGGATTTGGAAGGCGATAGTGGAGGCCATGCGTGGTTCCCCGTTCTCTATGTCAAAGGTGATCAGCTTGGATTCAGAGGGTTCTACTACCCCTAGAGCGGCTAGTAAGGATTTTTGCTGCATTGGGCACATTTTAAGTACATTAAGAGCAAACATGGCGGGTTGTGTTTGGGCCAAATCATCCACAATGCTATAGATAACTGCAACTCTAGATATGGCATTATTGGCGATTCTGCATATGAGGGGGCCCGGGAATGGGGGTGATTGAAGAGGCAGGTTGACTATCTTAGACATGGATGCTGCTGATGAGTCAGCAGGTTCGGTCGTGGTACCGTACTGATTTCGTCTGGTTTGCAAGTTGACCTCTTCAGTTGTCATGGCTAGCAGGTGGTGAACACCTATTTCAGCCATGGGAGGTGCCCCCGGACCATTGGGATTGGCCTGGGGAGGGGGAGCACTTTCCACTAATCCTTGGACTGGTAGTGAGTTTTGAAGCACCATGGGGGGAGGTCCTTGTGGTGCCTGGTTAAGGGCTTGATTGTCAGCATTGGCGGCCTGCTGGACCTCATTTTCAATGGCCTACTTAGCTCGAACCATGAAGGGAGACTTGAACATGTAATGCCATAAACATCATAGAGTGTACATGGTTGGTTTCTGTGCAATGGAGTGTTGCGTCTTGGTGCATTCTATATTGGGGGGTTTTGGGCTGGCTGGTTTGTCGCGGCATTGTTGGGAGGGATCGGCTATTGACCGCCTCCCTGTGGTTGGTTATTGCCTTGGTTGCAGGGCCGGTTATTCCTATCCTGCCCTTGTTGATTGTTGGGGGTAGGCTGGTTGGGACGGTTTGGCTATGCGAAAACTTGTCCCAATGGAGGGGGTGTGGCCGGGGCGGGGGCTTGAACTTGTTGTACTGGTGGTGCATAGTATATTTGTTGGGGTGGTGGTGCCACAAATGTGGGAATTTTCCCCACATACTACTGTGCTGTCCAAGCCATGGCCTGAGCCTGCTGTGGTGGCACAGGTTGTGCATAGGAAGTTGTCGCTCCAGACTTGGACATCATTCTAGCATAGTTCAGAGCTTGGTTTTGGTAAGCAACATTAGTAGTGTTTCTTGGTTGTGGTGTGATGGCAGGTGGTGTCGGTCGAGGCTATGGTTGTTGGGAGACTGACCCTATGATGCCATCCACGGCATGGGATGCCCCCGGTGCATCGCGGTAGGAGGTACTCGGAAGGGGAGCGTCTAGAATGACAGTGTACAGGTATCTAGACTGAGAGTAGATCAAGTCAAATTGTTGGGCCTTCAGTATGGCCTCTTCTTCAGATTGGGGACATTTGGATGCGATGTCCTTTTTTATGGGCGGGAGAAAAGTCTTAAGGAACCAATCCAAGAAGATCATGTCGTCTAGTTGGATTTTGCATAAGCTATGGCGTCACAGCCACTCATGGATATGGTCAGTTATGTGAGTGGTGGTGCTTTGATGGCAAGATAGCAGGATCTCCACCCCCTCGTCATATCTGACAGGGAGTTGGAAATACTATAGGAACATGAAGGCCAGGGAGTTGAAGTCAGGGTACTTGGCTTATGGCAGCTCGATGTACCATTTGGCCACGACACCTATAAGGGTGCATTGGAACAGCCTCAACCTGATGGAGTCATCTACATTGCTGTTGGATGAGCACCATAGATGGAATGTCATTATGTGGTTTTAGGGACATTCCCTTGCTTTTCCTTCAAACTTCGGGATGTCTGATGGCAGCTTAGTTGGCATGGGTGGCCAGAAATCTTGGTGGCAGATGGGGTCATTTGTTAATCTAGCCAAATAAGGCAAGTTCAGCAGAGCCATGAAGGGCAGATTTGACCCCAAGTTGATGTGGGATGGGGTTGCGATGGTGGTGGGGTTTGCAGGTGCATAATGCATCTGCATGGCTGGGGGTGCTTGCGGTGGCACCATTGTAGATGGTCCAATGCCCCCAAGTGCTGTACGGGGGGGGCGGTATGGGTGGCGGGGGCATTGGCCCCATGTATGAGAGTAGGGGCAATGTAGGTGGATGGTGCACTGCCCCCCTGTGTGGCAGGAGGGGTAGTGTGTGTGGAGGGGCCACTGCCCCCATGTGTTACCACTAGGCTAGCTTGGTTGGTCACTATGGGTGGTGGAAACTGGTTAATGACAGTCTGCATGACTATGCTTGGGCCACTTGCCAAGTTGTGGGTGACAGGTTGTGATGTGGACATGGGTCCACTTGCTAAGGTTAGGTCGAAAAATGGATCCGGGTTCGCACTAGCCATGGGGCTTGATGGTGTAGTGTGGAGGTCTAGTTTAGAATGATATGGTTCTGAATCAGAATCAGAGGCTGTGTGGCCCTCTAATGGTGTGGGAGATCACTGATAATGGCTTCGACGGTGCTGATTGAGTGTTCCAAATGGTGGTGGTTCGTTTCTCAGGCGTGAGGAAGAGTGTGGAGGATCAATTGTGTTTGATTTTTTGTGTGAAACTGGTGGGTATGAGATTTGGACCCCGGTTTCACTGGATTCCTATTGGCTAAAGGTGGACTCTCGGCCACCAAGACTACCAGAAGACAATGCTTGCCTTGTTCCTCACAAGTGATTTTACTCAATTGGAAGGGGTCCTTTCCCGTTTCGCTTGGCAATTCCTCTCAGTGGCTAGCTACTTTGGGGTTCCTGTGGTACTCCTCACAATGAGTTTCTGGGCAAAGCCCAAGTACTTCCCATAGTTGAAGTAGTCAGGGACTTATGTCCTCAAATACTCTAGAGTTGTTTTTACTTAGTGTAAATTAGTAAATTTTAAGGCTTACTCAGCATCATGAACTAAGTTGGGTTAATTATTTGGTATGGTGTAGTTGTTTGCTTGTTTTTCTGGTATTTGGTTGTTGCAATATGGTTTATGAAATCATTATGGTAGTTGTGTATGCAAGCATAAATAGAAATTGTAAACAAGTACAGTGATTAAACTTGAATGTTTGCTGGCATAACTAGATGTATACCTCACAGTGATATTCTTCTTCAAGCAAGAGAAGGTGTTGGGCTCTTAACACAATGTGACTAAGCCCATTCGTAGATCTTCAGGTCACCTCCCGGATGCTAGGTTTGTCAACAAGGAGGACGCTTAGCGCCGTGAGAAGCCCTCCTTCTCTACCCCCTCTACCTTCCAGGTCACCCAATTTTAATGGTTTAAGAACAATATCATGGAGTGCCTAGATCTATACGAGCTTGCCCTTCGTCGTATCCCAGAATACCTTGGAGGGTGATGACTGGCTAGAGGAGGAAGGGGAAGCAAGATCATTGGTTTTAAGTTGATTTTAGTTAGACTATGTTAATTTTAGTAAGCCATAATGATTTAACTAACATTTACACATTGTTCATGAAATAAAATGAAGAAAATAAAAACAGAAACTGAAATTAAAAAGCCCAAAAATGGGTCGCGCACCTGTAAAAGTCTCATTTTTGCGAATTGGATTCTCATCAAACTGTGAGGAATTACCGCAAACGGTTGAAAACCCTCTTCGAAAAAAAGCCCTTTTACCCCTATACGTGGGCATATTTGTAAATGGCTCACTTGTTTGGGAAGAAAACGAGCCCGAACATAGGTCAATTTTCAGAAATTCGGTTCGGTCGTTTTTGCACAGTTGAGTGATTTGCAAACCATGAATGGCCAACAGTAACTAGTACTGTGGCAAAATGGGCTTGGATTGGCCTTGAGGAGGCTCAACAATAACTATAAATTTAAATAAACAAGAATCTAAGATGGATTTAACATGAAATTTCTGAAAAACTAGGGCACAAATTTTAAAAACTTGAGAATAAAAAGTTTGGCCCAGGGATCCTATGGGATTGACCTGGTATGGTCGCCAGTTCTGTAGCAAGGATTTATCCTTACTACAAGGGAAAGAATGACTCCCTTATGCCTATAGGGCACAAGGGTAGGTTCCTAGTAATGGTAAATGCAGAAAAACGAAACGGGAATAGTAGAGACAGAATAGTAAACTAAGCTAAGCTAATCTAAATAAGATGAAGTAAATGGCAAGAATAGTAAACTAAATCTAATGGAAAAAAGAAGAAAACGAAGCTTTGGTGAACCCCTCTACAAAAATCGGTTAGGGTTCCGCCTCCTTAAAACCTGCAAACAAACCTAAGCTCTAATGGAGAACTTGCAAAAGCAATGTCAATAACAAAACTTGCAAATAAAAATGAGAGTTAGAAAGCAAATAACATGAAGCAAAACAGAAATAAACCATTGGGTATACCTTCTCTTGGGTGGAAATGGGCCACCATGCCCTATTTCATGGGAGCACCTCTTTGGTTGGGGAGTAATGGCTTAAGGAGAATGGAGATGGAGGAGAGGGAGTGTGGGTGGCTTGAGAGGAAAATGTGTCTCAAGGCATCCACGGGCAGCATAACAATATGCAAGGGAGAAGTGTTTTGAGAGTGACCCCCCACCCTCCTTTTATAGCTTTTCCAAGGGGTTTTAGGGTTTTAAGCCTTGGTCAGGGGTTTAGCCCCTTTTTTGGGCTTTTATCCCCTTTCGCCCTAACTTTATCCCATTTTAGGGTTTTAGCCCCTTTTTTTAGGGCTTTAGCTCCTAGAAGGCTATTTTGGGATCCTTTTTGGGCTTTTTCACCCTTTTTCTTCATCCTTGGGCTATTTTGGAGGTGTGGGGGTCTAATGGAGGGTCTTATGGAGTGATATGAGGATTGTGAGATGGTGTCCTTGGGTGGTTTAGGCCATTGAAGTGGGGGATTTTTGGGTTAACAATAGCCATGACCATACAAATGTGGATCCTAGCTAGATATACAATACTCCATCGCAACTTGGGGAAAAAGCAATGAGCACTTTTATACAGATACCCAGGGTATTCGTCTCGTCTTCCACAAAGTATGATTCTATCCATGTGATTACAATGATATGAAGCCAAACATGGTAGAAACCACTTGATTATTGGTCAATGATGTGAACCGTTAACAAGTGCGAGGTAGATCACCATTAATGTCAATGATCCCTAAGGTACCTTAGTACAATCTACTGAGTGGGAATAAATGTCCTAATGTCGAACACCCAGTCGATTCTATCGATCAAAGGTCAATGATGTGAACATATGTTGAGAGCAAGAGAAACTGTCATTAAGGCATATAGATCTCAAGGTACTAAATATTATTTCTAAGACTATTTCCCGGATAATGGGCTGATGTCGACGGGAATAGTCTCGTCAAAGGAGGGCCATGATGAGTCCCACATTGATGACATGAAACTTGGAACATAGTTCTAGAATGATATGAATGTAGTAACCATATGACTGACTCAAAGATACTAACACAAAGACTGTGTAGATTGCAGAGGTAAAACTTCTTCAAATTCCCCTTGTACATCGGGCAGCATGACAAACTGACTTGGCAGCATGACTCGACAGGACAAACACACAATGCAACAGTGAACAATGAATTCTTTTGAAAGAATCAAAGGATTGACATGACACATGAAAGTGGATCATCATGGAGATCAGCTAAATACCCAATTGACTAACATGATTGTGCAGACAAATGCCATGTTCAAAGGTAAGGACAAACAACTACCATTATTTACAAAATGATTCCCTTCCCATTTCCCCCATCATGATTGACCGGTGCCTCTTTTCAGTTTTATGAGTTCAAAGAGGGTAACAAACGCTCGATATAGCTTTTCAGAAGACAAGTCCAGTCTCATATGTTTTAAGAACCTGAGAGAGATGGGCTTCGTTCCCAAAACGGGCCTCTCAATGTTTAATTTCACGAGTCCACTGAAAGAAAACTTGGTATCGTTCATGTTTAGAGAGTCCGAACGAATACAGAAGAAGACTCCAAAGGGGTCCTTTTTTGTATGATTTAGTCTCTAAGGCCCGAAAAAGTGTAAAATCATACCTTAGAGAACTCTTCCAGTCATGATTGGCTGGAGCGATCTTATTTCGTAAATAGTCTGATCCAAACCGAAAAAGAGATAACCTACCATCGGACGGACAACTCTTCAAACACTTTAATGAGCATGAATAAGATAAGATCGCTCGACGACCTTTTCGTATTTAGGGAGCCTAAAAAGGGTTTAGAGAGAACTCCATGAGGTTTCTTTGCACAATGTCATATTTTACGAGCCTGGAAAGAATCAGAAATGGACTCGACGACTTTTTCATGTTTAAGGAGCCTGAAAAAGAGGTGAAAAGAGGACTCCATGACGCTTCTTTACACAATGTTGTATTTTACGAGCCTAGAAATAAACTTGAAATGGACTCGGAACTTTGATACTAGATTTTTAATGAGCGTGACAAAGTGTTGCAATAAACTCTCGACAGCCTTTTCCATTTTGTGAAAGTATGAAAAAGCCATAAACAAACTTTCCAAAGATTCTTACTAAATTTCTCTTATCTTGCGGACGACTCAGAAACAAGTGTTAAATGCATTTAAGACCAATATTAAGGGATTATAGCAAATGAACTTTGACTAAAATACAATTTTACATCAAAACTATAATAAGTCGGACCCAAAAATGTTTATATATGTCAAGTAAATAGTTAAAAATCAAAACATTTCACTATTTACCTCTAGCACAGAGAAATTGGAGCATTTTCTAGCCAAATCTTCAATAGCTGATACCGGGAGTTTCCAGCGTCCGTTTTCAGCACCGTTGCAGGTAACATCTAAGACCTTCATATTTCATTTCATAGCTTCTATTTTGAGATTTGGGAGGGTGGGGGGGGGAGGGGGGCATTGGGCCTATCTAGAAAGACCTAAAACCCAATATGCGGGCACCGCGACTACCCCTTATGGGATATGCGGTACCACCCAAGAACCGCGCCAAGAACATGGTGAACAGGCGTTGCTACCACCTATCTCCAATGGGGCACAGGCAGTGCCAACCATGAAGAACTTAAACAAATGATATGGGTAGAAAAAACTCATTCTTTTGATTTCCAATGACTCAAGGATGATTCTAATGCATACCATTGTTGTTTTTGGCAGGTCTAGGTGACTCAAAATATGGTGATATGGAAGGAAAGAACACATGATAACGAGGATGTTGCTGCTGAAATAAATGTGGGTTGCATTGCCGCACTACGGGACTATGGACTCATAAAGTTATTCTGGACTCCAAGCATGGTGTCCCACGAGAGATTACTGGAACACATACTGCAAATGTGGAATCCAAAACAACAGTATTTCGAGGTGGGGGCACATATA
This sequence comes from Pseudotsuga menziesii, assembly GCA_001517045.1. Lineage (NCBI taxonomy): Eukaryota > Viridiplantae > Streptophyta > Pinopsida > Pinales > Pinaceae > Pseudotsuga > Pseudotsuga menziesii. The sequence continues at coordinate 963,109 of LPNX010326512.1, forward strand.
CTTATAGTGGAGGTAGAGGATATCTACTTCCTGACTGGTCTATCAAGACTGGGTGCCCCCATCTCACTGACAGGTTCCCGTGGTGGGGACATCACCACCAGAGAGCTTATAGATCAGCACTGTGCACCAAGTACAGGTACATCGGAGAAAAAGATCCCCATTAGGGCAGTGAGAGATAGGGCTCTACGGATCATTCTGTTCACCATGCAGAGGGTGGCCAGGAGCCAAGGTGTGCACCAGGATTCCAGGGCACACATGCTGTATGCCACAGAGGCTATGACACCTACAGTGTTCAACTGGGTGGAAGCAATGCTTCCAATCTTCAAGGATCAGCTGACTAAATGTCGGTAGGGAGAGTTGAAGCAGTTTGGCTTTGGTTCCATCTTAGCCTGCTTCTTTTTTGAGCAGGTCCCACAAATAAGGCCCCAGGTGAATTTCTGGAGTCTAAGAGCATGGGACCCGCGTATGCTGAGTGGGTCCAGGTCATGGCTCACACAGGAGCGGGTAGGGGTAGAGTGAAGTTCAGTGATCCATTCTTCAGATGGCTACGAGATCAGATGCTCATGCTCGAGGACTATGCCTATGTAGGCACAGAATTTACAGGAGATTCCAACCTACCACTCCCACTTGGAGGGCAGTGGGGTGACATCGGTAAGAAGCAATAAACCCTAAAATGGACAATGTTTTTATGTTTTTTAATTTTTATATTTTTTATGATAAGTGACAAGACCTGTTTGTGCTCATGCAGATGTCGAAGCAGTGAGGCCTAGAGGAGCATCTCCATTGGATAGGTGAGCCAGAGCTCTCTTTGTACCATAGGGTGATGATATCACCGAGGAGCTGGAAGAGAACCTAGAGAGGTTGACTCTGGACATCCCATATGTTGACATAGATGACCTCCTAACTAGGTATCAGAGATCTATAGCAGGAGTACCGGGCAAATTTAGCAGGCTGCTACATAGGATGGCTCGAGCTATGATGTGCTATCACAACCACCATTAGTGTATGAGACACGTATACTAAAAGCTGATAGCTTCAGGATTTTGTATGATGATTTTTCCTGAAAGCTTACATGCTTCAGATGAGGTCTTGGGACCTATTTTTTGTAAAACTTTTTCGTATATATATACACAGAATTTTACACAGTTTTTATACGTTTCAAATGGACCAATTCATTTTCTATGAGTTTTGTGTCTTCAAATGTTTATTTACAATGTACCATGTTTGATTTAACGTCATGAATGGGCAATATGCCAATCTAGGATGTAATTAGCCAATGAGTCAGCAACTACATTATTTTCTCTAGGGATATAACTACAGGTAATGGTTCCAATTGATCTTTCTAACAAATGCACCCTTCAGAAGAGGCGGAGGAGCACTGAGTTCCTAATGGTGTAGACATGGTTCAAATGACAAACTACGAGCTATGAGTCCATCCACACTACTAGATCACGGACATCCTGGGAGGAAGCTTCAGTTAAGAGACCGATGGCTGCTTCATACTCGATGGTGTTATTAGTAGTAGGACCTATGCAAACCTCTCCTGAACTGACCAAATCTTCAGCTGGGGAATAGAGAACCCAAGTAGCCGAGGCGAGATTCATGGTGTGGCAGAAAGCACCATCAACGAAGCTATAGAAATCCATCTGCATGACCAAAACATGGTATAAACAGATGCGGACACTAAAACTCAAAACCATCTTGAAAATACTAAAAGCACACTAAAAATCAATCAATATACATATATGCAAGATACTATCCAAGAAGACCTAGGCATAGTACCTTTTCAGGTACAACCCATTGCGAGGTTGCCCCAAAGGGATTCCATCATAATCAACGAGCTCGTAAGCTCCTTTCTCTAACACCTTAGAAATAATGAAAGGTCCATACCACATGGACTCGAACTTACCCTTCCCTAGTTTGCCATATCTCTGGTCATAAGTCAATACTAGGTCACCCTCGTTGAAAACACGAGGCTGGCTAGATTTATCGTATTGCACCTTGACGTGTTTCTTATGTGCCTCATTAGCTAAGGTAGCATCTCTGTGAGTCTCATCAAGGTTATTCAAATACAAAAATCTCTCTTCCTCTGTGGAAGTGTCTGGGAGAAGTTTGACGGCAAGTTGTAAAGATGGAATCTGACATTGGATCGACAAACAGCTTCAAGTCCATAGACAAGTTGGAATGGCGTGAAACCAGTAGCTGTTTCCACAGAAGTTCAATAATCCCAAAGAGTGGAAAAAATAACGAGGTGCCAATTGGATTTATGATCTCCAACCATCTGATGAAGCATAGTTTTCAAAACTTTGTTAATGGCCTCTACCTGACCATTAGCTTGCGGATAATACGGCGTAGAGTTTTCATGGCAAAAACCTAGCTTGGCACTCAATTCCTCCATCATTTGATTACGGAAATGAGATCTGTGATTAATGACGATGGACTGCGGAAATCCAAATCTAGATATGATACGATTGAATAAGAAGAGAGCGGTAGTCTTACCATCTTCTGCATATGTAGGCATGGCCTCAGCCCATTTTGTGAAATAATCCACAGCTACGATGATGTAACCATGCCCCCCGACTGAGGTAGGCTTACAATGCATGAAGTCAATCCCCCATTTGGTGACAGGGCCAACGACAATGATGGGGTGAAGCAGAGCAGAATGGGTGCACTTTTTAGGATAAAAATGTTGACAAGGTGGGCATTTCTTAATAGCCTCATGACAGTCTTTGAAGACAGAAGGCCAGAAATAGCTAGTGCAAAGGATTTTCTGGGCTGTAGCCATCCCAGATAAATGACCGGCACATGCTCTAGAGTGGCAATCATTCAAAATGTGTTCAGCCTCCTCATGGGTGAGGCATCTCTGGAGAATGGAGTCAATCCCACATCTATACAAGGTATCATTCAAGATAATATAGTACTTCGCGTGGTGATGGATACAGTGGTGATCATCGCAAAATAAATGTGGCTGAAAACACTTGGTCTCAAGATAAATCAACAAATCTCCATACCAAGGATCAGTAGTGCTAATCAGGAACAAGAATTCATCTGAAAATGAATCACTAGGCTTAGATTCTGTTGTAGCACAGGGAAAATCACACATAAGCTCTGCAAAAACCAAGGATTTCTTTGATGTAGCCTTGGTAAACTCCAGATCAAAATCTTGAAGGATGATGATCCAATGGGAGTATTTTCCCCCAAGTACCTGACAAGTTAGAATGTAATACATCGAATTCTAGTCTGGAAATACGGTGGTAGTGCGGAGCAGAATGTAGTGATGAAACTTTTGCACAGCAATGACCATGGCCAATGCTAACTTCTCCACATGTGAATAATGGGTTTCAGAATCAATAAGATTCTTACTGGTGTAATAAATCACATGCTCTTGACCATGGATATTGATCTACACTAAAACCACGACAATGGTAGTAGCGGAGGCAGTAATATACAAGAGAAAGTCCTTTGAATAATCCAGGGGGTCTATCACGGGTGAATGAGTCAGAGTGTGCTTAAGATTATCAAAGGCGCATTGGGCATGGTCATCCCAAAATAATGGAGTGTTCTTCTTGAGGAGACGCATATAACCGTGCGTTTTCTCTACGAAATTACACATGAAACGGTGGAGAAATTTTTCCTTCCCTTGAAAACTTTGGATTTCAAGGAGGTTAGTTGGGGCTAGTAGATTAATGATAGAGGAAATCTTCAAAGGATCGATCCAGATGCCATCTTTGGATACCACAAAGCCAAGCATACGTCCCGTCTCAACGCAGAAAACACATTTATGTGGATTGAGCTGTATATTATAATGACAACATCTCAGGAATATGTCTCTAAGATGACCAGGGTGGTCCTCCCGTCGCTATGAATGAGCAGGAAGGTCATCACGGTATGGCTCAACAACATGTTTAATGTCATGAAATGCATAGGACATCACACGCTAGAACATGGATCCGACATTTGTCAAGCCAAAAGGTAACTTCTTATACGCAAAGGTTCCCCATGGGAAATTGAATGATGTCTTATGCTGATCAGAGGGAAATATCTCAATCTAATTGTAGCCAAAGAATCCATCCATGAATGATAAGATAACACTTATAGCACAGTTGTCGATAATCTAATCGATATGCGGAGTAGGAAAGTTGTCCTTGGGACAAGCTTTATTCAATCCCTAAATTCAATACAGACTCTAATGGTGCCCTGCTTTTTATTAACAGGGACAATGTTTGATACCCATTTCGTTAGAGGTACAGGATAAATAAAACCAGCTTTCAGAAGTTTCTCAATCTCAGCTTTAATAGTTGCGGCCTTCTGAGGATGGACTTGCCTGAGTTTCTGCCTGACAGGTTTAGTCGTGGGATAAGTTTTAATCTTGTGTACCACAATGGAAGGGTCAATCCCCGACATCTCTTCATAGGACCAGGAAAAAATATCACGGAATTCCTTGAAAAGTGCCTTATATGCTTCAGATTCATCTGCGGAGCAGTTCTGCCTAGCATGAATGTGCTCGATAGCATCAGGCTTGGCTGATATGTCAATTGGGTTCGTCTGAGTAATGTTGCAAAGTTTTCCTTCATAATATGTATCTTGCAACAATATAGGACTTTGCAGAACCTTGACAATATCAGTAGGAAACAAGGATGCAAAATCATGGCTGCCCGAACTGGTGTTGGGGAGGAACATGGATCTATGATGGTGATCCTCCCAAATGGGCTCATCCGTGTTCATGATCTCTATAATGGACTCATGGGAGGGAAAAGTCTCGGAGAGATAGTCTAGAATCAGAAGAGAAGGTTCTAACTAGTACGATAAATGGTAAGGATTCGAAGCCACTAGATGAAGGTCATTAGTGTGATCATTGGAAAAGGTTTGAATGGTGTCATACATAGCTTCATTAGGACTCAACGAGTTGGACTCAACAACATTTTTTCCCTTAGGTTCATAATCAAATGAGGCGATCATATGTACTATCGCGATATCTGTGCTAGGAGTAGATGGGAAAATCCCCACAAGGGATGAATCCTTCAGCATGCCTACCCCAATCGACTAGTAAGGAGGAGGGGACTGACCTAACATGGGAATGTTATTAGCCATGGAGGTAGTAACATCTGGTGTATAGAAATCAAGCTGATCAATTGTAACAATTCTCCCCAGATGTGGGAATTGGACCGTTCGAAATACTGTTGAAGCAACAGCAGTCATGGCATAGAACCAATTCCTTTCTAGAATGAGGTTGTAATCTAAAGGGGCATCTACCACTTCTACATGGATGGACACAGTTTTTCACCCTAGCTCGACCGCAAGGGCTGATATGAGACCATGGGGTTGGAAACCATATTGATCAAAGGCTTTAAGGGTCGTAGGTGATGTAACAAGCTTGGGAGAGCCAAGATATTTCCAACAAGTCAGAGATAACACTGAGGTTGAAGCTCCTTCATCTAGTACCGTTCGAAAGAATTTATTTCCCACTACTTTTGTAATGATCTGAAAAGCAAGCTTTTGCGATAATCTAGTTTTATAATTCTCAACGTTGAAATGAATCAAGTTAGTGTTATCCGGGTCTAAAGCTCCTAAAGCAGTCAACAAGTTCTTGCACTGTGTGGGGCAACTTTGGAGTACTTCTAGGGTAGACATGGCACAAGGTTCCTGAGCGAGATCTTCAACCACATTATAGAATTGAGTAGCTCAGGCATTGGTATTAAAGACAGCCTTCTGAAGAGTACTCTTAGGTGGGCACAAAATCATGTCGAGAGTAGGCTTCTCAATAGATAAAGGGACAGTAGACGAGGATTCCGGAGAACTGGTAGAGGGAGCTTTCCTTGAAGAAGATTGATCTTCTTTCTTATTTGCGGTTTTATCATAATTTTGACTTCAAGTTTGTAGATGGATGGTATCTAAAGAAATCATACGAATTTCCTCCGATGAACTAGAGTTACCTTGGTTAGACATGTGGTCTACCAGTTGTTGTTGAGAGGGAAAGGGATCCGTAAATACTGTGGGTGCGGGATTAGACTTCAGAAACTGGGAGATTTTGTCTCAACGAGGACACTCCTTTGAAAAATGGTCACCACAGCATAACAGATAGGGATATTTAGCCTTCCTTTTCTCTTTGTTGTTGTCGTTATTGGTTGGTCGTGGAGTCTCCTGTTGGTTTCCAGGTTTTTTATTTCTATTTTTACCGTTCTTTTTATTGCCCGAGGTTTGAGTACTTTGAATGGAATTGACCTCGGTGGAAATATTAGAAGTTGAAGTAGTAGTATTTTGGGTTTACTTGGCAGGTTTCGCTGCAGACAGGGACTGGATTGAACCAACAATTCCATCAACAGGTACTTCTACTGGTGGCTTGGCAGGGTCAGTGTTGGGGCGAGGAGCTTGAGGAATCAGGTCATAGAGAGTTCCAAACTGGGAATAGACCAAGTCTAGGTACTGAGCCCAACTAATAGCCTTCTCTTCGGTAATGGCATGACCCATAGCCACATCTCGAGCAATAGGAGGCAACAAGGACTTAGTGAACCAATCAGCTAGCAGCTGATCCAGAAGAGGGGCCTTAATAAGCCTTCTCTTCCTTCTCCATTCATGAATATGATCAGAAATGTGGGTGGAGGTGTTCTATCACAGAGAAGTTAAAATATCAGTGCCCATTTCATAATGAATAGGGATCTGGAAGTGTGTAAGGAACACAGTTGCCAACGAGCCAAAATCCACAAACGAATGTTGTGGGAGTTCAATGTACCACTTCGCGGCTGTACCGGTCAAATTTCATTGAAAGAGTCGTAACTAGACAGAATCATCCATGAGGGAGTTCGAAGAACACCATAAATTAAAAGTCATGACATGGTTCTTCAGATCGTCTCCCTGCTTCCCATCGAATTTCAGAATATCCGATGGTAACTTTACCAGAATGGGAGGCCACGAGGGATTGTGTCGAATGGGATCATTAATCAACTTGGATAGATAAGGAAAGTCCAAATTTTCTAGGAAAGGTAACTGTTGATTGGTTTGCACATACTGGTAATATTGATATGGCATATAATTACCAGTAGGACCATAGGTAGACTGATAAACAGGTTGCTGTGAGGAAGAACCATCGGAATATCCACCCACGGGGAGTTGATTTCCATAATTAGGATCACTACGATCACTGGGGCCTCTAAGAGGAGGACCGTCAGGGCCATCGGGACCACCAGGACCACCAGGACTACCAGGACCGCCAGGAGACGGATCACTAGACCCTTTGGAGCCTCCTAGAGGTGGTAAACCTCCAGAGATACCAAAACCACTAGGTGGAGGGCCACCAGACCCTCCAAAGCCAAAAGGAGGAAATCCACCAGGTCCCCTGGGATCACCAGGACCACCAGGACCATAAGGAGGAAAGTTTCCAAATCCTCCAGGACCATTAGGTCCCCCAGGGGGAGGATCTCCATAAGGCGGTCCTTCCGCACCTCCCGTAGTATGTATAGGTATCCCTCCCATAGCTGGCATGTAAGACCAGTTGAGTTGCCCCCATGGTGTAAAAGTGTTACTAGGGTATGGAATTCCTATATAAGGCATTCCTATAGGATTAGATGGGTGATTACCTACAGGTATTTGACAACCATAACCTCCAGAAGACTGAACGATTACAGGTTGTGTTCCCAAGGGATGACCTGAACTAGATGGGGGATTTACCACATTAGTATGGGTGGGAGGGACAAAAACTGTAGATGATTCTATGTTAGAGGTCTACCCTTGACTAGGTAAAATTCTGGCATCAGATAATGTAGGTCGTTCCAGGGGTTGCCCCTCGGTATTAGAAGGTACTGATGAAACAAGAATTGAAGGTTGGGCCCCAAGTGCAGAAGACCTAGAAAGATTTGGAACAGACATAACATGAGAGGTGAGAGGGGTGGTAAATTGACCTGGGTTGTGGGTTGTTAATGGACGATCTATAATCAGTTCAATAGGTCTCATAGAATCATCTAGTGAACGATATCCCACAGGAAGTGATGTGAAACGTACTGGTGTAGAGCCTAATAGGCCATCAATCTGCTTTTCCACCTCCTGTGCATGGAGAATAGCACCATGGTATTGCTTTCGTTCTTCTTCATCATCAGGAGAACTTACACGGGTGCCAAATGAGGCAATGGCCTGTCCTATAGGTGTCTCCCAAAAAGGAGCATTGGGACCAAAGTCCAAATGGGTTGTATCATCAACATGACCTTCTAAGGAAGAATGGAACGATGAATTTCCCTGAGAAGGTTTTTGGACCAAGGGAGGCGAGTGTGAAGAATATGGTACTCCACTTTCCACCACCACATTATCTCCCACTTGGGAGGTGGTAGCAGCTCCTTGGTCAATAGCTTCCATTGGATTTTCTCCTAAAACAGGAATAAAATTGGGTGGCAAGCCCCATACTCTCCTGGACTGTCTTAACTCAGCTAGTTTGTACAGTTCCTATCTAACCTAAGGTCTAAAAATATAGAAAAAACACACCAAAAGACTTCCCTACACAAACTATAGGTCAAAACAAGCAGACTTAAAATGATAGGAGGAGTTCAAAAGTCAGGTCTCTCACTAGGATTGTCAAGAAGGTGCCACTGGCGATATACCTCGAGGGTATGTGCGTAGTAATATCCCCGAATGTTGTTTTCGATGTATGGCTCCAAACAAGATGGCCAAAGGACTTTTCTCAGATGGATAAGGTACCCTAGTGGGGTCTTCCAATATACTCAAGATACGTGGGAGCTCGAATCGATAGTAGTGATGTCTAATGCATAACCGTACACAAGGGGCCTTCCAATATACAATCGAGTATGTGAAGTACCTTTCTATATACCTGAAGGGTATGTGAAAGGCCGTTCGATATACCAATGGTACATGGAAGAACCATGTGAGTCCCAGAATGTAATGTTGACAAATAATGACAGCTCCCATGTTTTACAACGCCCGAACACGTCTCTAACCTATCACTCAAGTTACTACGTAAATTTTAACCTACAACTACCTTTAATTTTAACTTGTACAGTTAGGTGAATGCATGATGTTTTGACAGAAAAGTAAAACCATGCAATATGCTTGTGCAGATGTTCACTTTACCGTTCAGTATGCCTACTTACGGGAGGGAAGAGAGTGTTTTCTTTTTGTTTCAAAACCAAAAATCATTCCAATCAACAGTCATGAACATCAAATCAAAGACAAGCAAACATTTTTCCAAACCAATTTCTTCTTTTCGAAAGCAAATGAGAAGGGTGGGAATCTCTTTTACTAAAAGAACAACACGAAGCACACCTATATGCCAATGCACTCTAACTTTTCAATTTTCTCAAAAACATAAGCAAATCTAACTTAAAACTACCATTTTTTTTAATATTTTGATTGAGATAGTCCTAAATGCATGAGAGATGAAAGATCATAAAGGTTCTAAAAGCTTGGAAAGCCAATCAGAAAACCCAAATCCAACTCTCAATGATGATGTCCTAGTCTCAGTCAAAACTTTTCTTTTTTGAAGGAAGGAAAAAGAAGTTTACTATGCAAGTAAGAAATGAATTCTAGAAGCTAATCTAGTGTTCTTATTTCAATATATACAATGAAAAGAGATTTCATTGAGCACCCTAAACTTTTCAAAAAACAAGAAATACTTCTTAAAGCACAACCAATAAGCATAGAAGTGGATGAACAATAAAAAATATTTAAACAAACTTTTGAAATTCCACTCAAATCAACAAGCCACACACATCAGATTCAGTAACACAAGCCTAATAATAGAACTGAAAGCAATCAAAATCCAAATTTTTTCAAAGAAAAATGAGGAAAAAATGTTTTGGACTGATGCCTACCTGGCACCGTGCTTCGTAGGTGTTGACAGAACGTTTCGAAGACATCACCACTCCTTCCAAATGGGTTATAGGCGGTGGCACCGCTTACTATCCACTATGTTCAAGCAGTGGCACCGCTCCTCGTACACAACATAGGCTCGATTCCCTGTAGATGACCAAAACAAAAGAAAGAATGATGGATCAAGTCAGAAAAGACTAGATCAAGGCAAATACTATTGAATTGAGTATGGAAACAGAGCATAAAAGACCGAAATGACTCAGATCTGAACATAGCTGGAAATTTCAAACCCAAATAAAGCAAGTCAAAAAGTATATTTGACTGAAAAGAGTTGAAGAAAATGGAGCCTGGATTCAAACAAGAGTTGCAGAGTGAGGAAGATCAGAACAACTGATACACTAATTCCCCAGTGGAGTCTCCAAATTTGTTAGTTGGAATATTTCACCTCCTATAGACAGCAAGGTGTTCCACTGGTCTGAATGGTTCAGATCCAGAACAAATAGAGGACAGAGGTTGAAGACTCTCCATAGATGCTGTAAATATCTAGAATACAAGGCTTTGATAGTCCACTTGTGTACCTGCAATCAAGCTCAACATGAAACAGATCAAAGAAACTAGAATATGATCTACTAATCTATGCTAGTGACTAAGGAATCTAGCAACATATATGCGAAATCACAACAACAACAACATATGTGGGACATAAATCAACTTGCATTAAAGAATATGAAGAAGTTTACAACCAAGCCTTAGTGTTAACATGCATCTCCATGAAACTAGACCTTCTCATCCCCAAAACCTCTGAATCTAGCTCTCTATGCTCTCTCCAAATGATCTTGGGCCAATGGTCAATCCAACAGCATAACAATACCTCAAGTGTTCTCTCCTTAACCATGGCTATGAGCTCTTATTTATAGGGCTTTAAGGGATAGAGATGGTTGAGAAATTAGTGGGTGAGGTGGCCTCTAAGATCCTAAGATGAGGAATCTCGAGCTCAACCAACCCACAATAGTAGGGATAAGGCAGGACACGAGGCTTATCATCTAGAATCCTAGAGAAACTTCTCTTTTTCCCTTTTTACCCAGGGTACCGTGTTTCTCCTTCTATGACAGAGCGGTTTTTGTAATAACCACTTATGGACCAAGGATAATAAGCGGTGGCACCGCTTATGGGAAACAGATGATGGGTGATGCGAACAGGGGTATCGCTCCTGGATAAAGGGGAATGCGCGGTGCTGGGAACTTCTATGAAAGATTGATGAAAAACCATTTTGTTTCCACTCCAGAAACTAGGATTCAGGGCAAGTAGGTATGTCAAATGTCTTATCACATGACGGTGACAGGATTTTGGTATAACAATCCACATGGTGGATTCTCGCTAGATGGAGGGTTTTGGCGATAAATCTTATGCATTTACATTCATGTTTTTCCCTAAAAACTCGCTTGGCTTTAACAATTATTTGTTTGGATTGAGGAATAGGCCGACGAGCCCTTGGCCTCCTTGAGTCTCTGCAATAGCTATTGCTCTTATCTTGGTCGTGGCATTATCAAGTTTGATACTCTGTTTCTTCGCCATTATTGGTTCTTCGATCTCCATGCTAAAACTGGTGATTCATATCGAATCCTCCAAGCATTTTTATTTTCTTCTATTTATAACTAAGCTATTTATTAAATAGTTTTAAGCATTTGTTGTTTGATGGTAGGTGAAAATATACAGTTGAAGGATGAAGGCATTTTCCTGAAGCTAAAGGGTGTGAGCAAGAAAGGCTCGATAAGCCTCGGTCCCAACCTTGGGTACCCTTCGTTGATTGTGTTTGTGGTGATACCAATGGTATATGTAGTCTGTTACTGCGGTGGTCATACTACTTGTAGTAGATTGTTGTTTTATTTTGCATAATGGTGGAGGTCGTAAGGTCGTCCTTTGTGATAACCCTTAGGGTTTCACAAATGAGCTACGGCTCTTGTAAATAATGGTTTAAGGTTAACATAATACAGTTCCAAGGTTTTTTAAAATCGTTGTTCATACTGTAAATACGTTGTGTGGAAGCTTGCTCAGCCACAGTACCTCTTTCGTGGCTATGAATCTGTTAAGGCTTTTAGTATTAATAAATTGGCATTTGTAAGGGTTAATTTTTGATAAATTAAGACTTACTTTACGATTATTTTGTTTTTAAAGGGAAGAGCTTATGGGTCGTAGTGTAAATATATGTTAGTATTTAATTTCCTCTTGTATTTTCGGTTGCGTAGTGCATTAATCTTGGTAAAAAGTTTTCTATTATGACAATAATTGGTTGTAAATTATTCTACGGTTGTGTCTGGTTTAAGCCATTGGAACTTTTAGTTGTTTGAAATTCTATTTATACAAATAGTACCATAAGGGATTAACCTAGAGTTAGGTATGTTAAATGTCTTATCACATCATGGTGGTAGGATTTTGGTATAACAATCCACGTGGTGGATGCTCTCTAGATGGAGGGTTTTGGTGATAAATCTTATGCATTTACATTCATGTTTTTCTTTGAAAACTCTCTTGTCTTTAACAATTATTTGTTTGGATGGAGGAAAAGGCCGACAGGCCCTCAGCCTCCTTGAGTATCTACAATAGCTATTGCTCTTATCTTGGTCATGGCATTAGAAAGTTTGATACTCTGTTTCTTCACCATTATTGGTTCTTCGATATCCATGCTAAAACTGGTGATTCATATTGAATCCTCCAAGCATTTGTATTCTCTTCTATTTATAACTAAGCTATTTATTAAACAGTTTTAAGCATTTGCTGTTTGATGGTAGTTGAAAATATACAGTCGAAGATTGAAGGCATTTTCCTGAAGCTGAAGGGTGTGAGCAAGAAAGGCTCAATAAGCCTTGGTCCCAACCTTGGGTACCCTTCGTTGATTGTGTTTGCGGTGATACCAATGGTATATGTAGTCTGTTACTATGGTGGTCATACTACGTGTAGTAGATTGTTGTTTTATTTTGGATAATGGTGGAGGTCGTAAGGTCGTCCTTTGTGATAACCCTTAGGGTTTCAAAAATGAGCTACGACTCTTGTAAATAATGGTTTAAGGTTAACATAATACAGTTCCAAGGTTTTTTAAAATCGTTGTTCATACTGTAAATACGTTGTGTGGAAGCTTCCTCGGCGTTTTTGCTCAGCCACAGTACCTCTTTCATGGCTACGAATCTGTTAAGGCTTTTGGTATTAATAAATGCGGCGTTTGTATGGGTTAATTTTTGATAAATTAAGACTTTGTTTATGGTTCTTTTGTTTTTAAAGGGAAGATCTTATGGGTCATAGTGTAAATATCTGTTAGTATTTAATTTCTTCTTGTATTTTCGGTTGCATAGTGCATTAATCTTGGTAAAAAAAATTTCTATTATGACAATAATTGGTTGTAAATTATTCTATGGTTGTGTCTGGTTTAATCCATTGGAAATTTTAGTTGTTTGAAATTCTATTTGTACAAACAGTACCGTAAGGGATTAACCTAGGATTAGGTTTTTAAATAAACAGTTTTAATATTTATGTTATCTTCATATCTTCTATTTTTGGTATAAACAATAGTTAAATTAGAATAGTCTTCCTTTTAATTCGAAGAGCTGGAATCTATCCTTTGACTTACTTAGATGTTGGAATAAATATTTAAGAGATAAGATTTGTTCCTTATCTGAAGTATACAGTTGTCTATTTTTAATTATTTGTTAGTTGTGGTAATCTTTTTTTTTTCATAAATAGGTTCTGTAAATGGTTATGAAGGATTATATTAATAGAGTAGGGTTTAGAAGAATAGTTTACAAATATTAATAATGGTATTAGTGTTATACTGGTTGTTTACTGTTTGGTTTCCTAAGTACTTAATTTATGTACTATAATACATTAGGTGTTATAGTTTTAACCATTTTCAGCTTATTGACTGAACACTATGAACTTACTGTACTAGATGTTTAAAAAGAAACAATTTGAGTTTAGAGTACAAAAGTTAAATGCTAAAGTTAAGATAGCTGGTAAAACATTTAAATGTGCATTATTTATTATAATATAACTAGAGTAATATGTTTATAGTGTAGGTTTTAAAGTATTAAAATAATGAATGGTTTTATTTACTAATGGTTTTTATATACAGTATTTGTTGATGTATTATACTTCACATAGTTTAATGAATGTGTGACAAAAGTTTACTATAATGGACTCTATGTAATGTTCTTAGAGGTTCTTGAATAAAATGTTAAGTTCTAGAAATGTATTATTATGACAAAATAGCTGGAAAAGTAATAGTAAAAAGCTTCCAAAGTTAAATCAGTTACCTGAAGATATTGCTGGTAACTTATAAGAAGAAAATATTGTTGATTCATTTTTACGTAAACTATTCAATTCGATAACAATTTCAGATCATTTTATCCATGTATAATCATTCCTATCTACAGCTAAACAATCCTTATGTACTAGAGTACATCATCATAAGATGAGTGGAAAAATACATAAAGGAATTTTACTCATTAATCAATCATTTCTAATTCTAGACTCATTTATTCTGATAATCATATACTAGTAAAATTTCCTGAATAAATTGCAGCCTTAATCATTCTACTAGCATATTCAAAGTATCTAAGTAATAATAGAAAAACTAAACATGACTGCTTTCATTCCAGTAATTTGCTTGAACAAAAATAAATAAGATAACACAATGGAACCTGGTAATTTCTAGAAGAGACAAACAACCCAAGGAGCCTGTTCCACCTAACCTTTTCTTGAAGATAGCTCAATTGCTTGTCTTAAGACCCTCGAGCTTGCCCAGTGATCCACCAAGATGAATGCATTGTGTGGAAAAATGGTATTAAAGACCCCTGCAACTCAACAATAGTAATTAACAACAATACTTATGTCCTCAGCAGTATAGAACTCAACTATGTGGTTGCACTTGTTTAGAATGTAGTCTTAATCACTCAATCCACTTCTAAATTTCCCCTCATCGAATCTCGTGTGCTCCTTTCTCAACCTTAGAAATTTCATAAGGTAAAGAATGAACAACCTCCTGCTGAATTCAATGGATAGATATATGCATACCTAGGTATTTTGGTCAGTTTTTTTTAAATTAATGAGCCACCTTCTCTATTCCATTTTCTTGGGGAACATGACCACAAAATTACAGAAATTCCTCCCTGCAACAGCTAGAAGTGATTGAGGATGTTGCCATGTGTTAGTTGCTCTCACCCCAAACTATTCCTCCTAGTGGGTCAGTAGACACTCATTCAACAACATCCTTTGGCTATTTGTCTCATCTTTTATTTATTAAATAATAAAATATTCAACATAATTAATTACAGTCATCCTTGAACCCACTTGGTCAATAGTCATAAACTTTAGAATAAAAGTAAAATATAATGTTTTCTTAAACATAAAATGTTATTGAAATTGGGGCACGTGACAGTGTCCTTGCACTTTCGCTTTTCCTTTTTCAATATCCATTTTTGAGCTCAGGATAGGGGGTGGATCCCCTCCATCCGCGTGCTCACTCATGTTGAATCACTTCCCCCAAAATGAAGGTACTGGTCCCTGACTCTGTCAGGACCTTCGTAGACAGACCAACCCTGCAACCTTAAATCATCGTATTTCCTACCGCCTCCAGCACCCATCAATGATCAAGTACCTATCGAATTACTACCCCTTCTTAAAATGAATTCTTGCGTAAAATAAAAGGGAAGAACAAGGTCTCCCTAAGGATGTTCTTAAGGGTAGAAAACCAAAGAATAATAAATGAGTGTGGGTTTATGTTTTATAAATTGTGTTGTCAAAATTATGTTTTATTCAAATCATTATATAAATAAAGCAATATATAAAATAATGTTCCATTATTAAATTGATGTATATATGTTCATACCTTTTATAATTTAATTTGGTAATCCATATTTGATTATATTTCTTTGAAATTGATACATTTATTTTTTCTCCAATTGTTTCCAAATATTAAATAAAGAGTATGTTTGTTTATAGGTAGAACATGACAATTAAAGAATGACTAATAATATACAAGATCAAAATAGTCTATTAAACTTTGGACAGGATGATCCAAACCATCCTTTAAACCATACCAAGGAAAAAGAGCATATTTAAAGAGAATTCTACCACCTGAGAAATTTGAACAACTCATGAGATTAGCATAAATTGATGACACAACAACTAGCCTTAATGATGGTAATATTGATAGTGAAAATGTAATGCATGAACAAGTATTGAATTAAAGGCTTACGGGTTTCTTTGGGGATGGAAACAATTATGAAAACAATGATCATATGGATAACAATAATGATGAAAACATAGGTAATTACCACCAATGTAATGTCGATGATAAAAACCTGATAGGATCCATCAAGTAAGCAACAAAGACACCCATGTTCAAATCGGCTGCAAGTAGAACCTCAAAACTGGTATGCACATTAATATTATTAGAAATCAAATCACTATTTGGTTGGTTAGACAAAGCCTTTCACTACCCTACTGAAGTGAGATAAAAATCTATTTTTTACAATGCATTGTCAATTAGTGTATGTAACTCATTTATGAATAGTACTAATATAGATTGACATATCAAACACGTTCATCATAATTCAAACATTCAATTGATATAATATTTGGAAATCTTATAGGCCACCAAAAACCAAAGTATTTCCTAAGGAGAATGTGTTTCCATCAACTTGTAGAGAGACACATTAGTTGTTGGTTGAGTTGACAATTGAATATAAACAAATTCATTCAATTATAAATGATTTAATTTTATACAGATATAAATATCAAAACAAGGTAGAATTCCCTATATGCAAAGAGAAGAGATATCTTATAGATACAAGCGGTCCTATAGTACCAACTAAGGTTTTATGGAACCTGCCAATTATACCTATAATTCAACGAATTTTTCATTGCAAGTCACTTGCACAATTGATGGAATGACATGCAAAGAACATGAGTAAAAATGTATTCATCTGAATTCTATTCGACTCCAAAGCATTGAAACACATGGAGGAAAAATGGCCAAGAAAATTCAAATATGAATCCCATAGTATTAGGTTTGGGCTTGCAATACATGGAGCGTGTCCATTATCTTTAATGAGTGCAAATAATATTAGTTAGCCAATTGGATTGATAGTATACAATAATCCCCCACGGATGAGTGTAAGAAAGGAGCACCTTATGTTGAGTCTTATTGTTCGAGGAAAGCACCAAGTTAAAAATATGGATGTTTATCTTGTTCCTTTTATTGATGAGATGCAACTTCTATGAAAAAGCATAAGAATGTATGACATATCATGTCCTCCATCAAATAGGTTCTTCACGTTATATGTTGTGCTATGATGGACTATCCATGATTTCCCAGGATTTTGTGTTTGTTTTGGTAAGATAAAATATTTACATATTTACACTCATGTTTTGTTTTCATCGATACTTTCATACTTACTTTTATAATATTATTTTGATTTTATTGACATTACTTATTGAATTGCAAGGTTTCAAACAAAGGTGAAATTTGCATGTCCAATATGTGCAGAACAATCTCAAGGGAGGTATTATGAATATATACATAAATTTCTCTACATAAACCACGATGTTTTTCTACCACTAGATAATAAGTTTAGAAATCACCTGAAGAATCAATTTGATGGAAATGTTGAAAATAGAATCCCTCCTGGTGATTATGGGTCCAATAGATTGGATTAAGAAATATGAATACGGGGAATTGAAATATTGGGAGGATTTTGTTGATCGAGGCCATTCAATTGAAGAACAAGAACAAGTTGTAGTTAATATGCCAGAAGGAATAAAAAATAAATCCATATTAGATCATATGCACATCTTCAAAAATGTGCTAGATTCCATATTTCGACATATATCAGGAAAATACAAGGACACCTTGTCTTCAAGGAGAGATATTTCTATTTCATGTACCAAATTTGATAGAAAACATTTATGGCCAAATAGGGAAAATGAAACATATGCAAAATATCTATGAATTTTGAAAAAGAAAGAGCTAGACCAACTAAAAATGTCATACACTCAATAAGGACACCTACTGGCTATGGTTCATCATTACATAATGCTTTTATAGATGATGGACATATCATAGGATTTAAAACACACAATTTTCATAATTTTATGAAGGTATTAGATATCATCATTTAACTTTTATTGGTAAAATTGATTAGGTACTAAATGTATTATGATATTCTATTGTGTGACAAAAATAACTAATAACCTTTTTTAAATGTGTTTGAAAACATATCATGCCATTTGGAATTATGGGGGATTCATGTCTTACCATTGACCTGAGGAATTCCATATAAGTCGATTGTCATCATTTTCAAGGTATGTGGTATGGATTGTTCATGTGTGAGAGACAATGATATTGTATTTCATTTTTTTTCCCTAAACGTTCATACTGATTTACTATTCTTATATTAGGTGCATGAAATCCAAAGAGAGCCACAAAAATGAAGTTCCAAAATGGAAGAAGGAAATTGAAAAAAATGTATGTGTATTTGAGAAGGAGCTCGCTACAAGTTTCATGGATCCACAGGTCCATTTACATATACACCTAGTCGATTACATTGAATTAGAGGGCATCATATCAATGAGGTGGATGTTTTTCTTTGAGATGTATATGGAAACTTTAAAAAGATACGTTCAACAAAAGGAACATCGAGAGGGTTGCTTGGTTAAATGGTATGTATTGAATGAAGCCTTTTTCTTCCTATGTGAATTCCTTGGTAAGGATTTTGAATATGGACCATGATTTTCGGATGAAGAGCAAGAATCTGATATTATTGATGGAGAAAAAATACAATACAATGGTGTTCAAGTAGAAGCTAGTAAGTAAACTCATTATAATTGTTGTTTTTTTTATTCCAAGCATTAATTTAATATGTAATTTATTTATCAAATTAACAAAATGGCCTTTGGAGTTTGAAATAAACATGTTGACATGTAATAGGTGTAGACAAAAGTACTATACTCGACAAGTTCATTCTGTACCACATAGACTTTATGAACAAATGGATGGATTTGTATGATAAAAAGAGAGAAGAAGTTGTAGAAGCAAGAAGACAATTTAACAGTCACACCTAAGGAATATCCCATTTCCTACTAATCTACAAGGAGAATGGGGTAAATATTGCACACTAGAATGGATTATTAAACAAATTCAAAATCAAATAGAAGATGGAAGTATAGACTCAAACATAATAGAAGATGAAATCAACATGTCTAGAAGATGTGAAAGAAAGGTATTGTTCGAATTTTACAAAATGTTGTTTCCTTACAAAGTTTGACACTATTAACTATTTTAATATTCGTCATTATATTTGTTTTAAATAAAATAAATGGTCTTTTGTAGGAAAGGAAATATCCAACAATGTGGGAATATGGTCGGCATTATTGTGTAGAATGTGTAGATGTAAAGAGACGGTCCTTCAATTATGGCATCATGGTTGAATTCAAGCAATCGAGTCAATCAGGCTCAAAAGATAAGAATAATATTGAAGGAAATCTACAATATGTTGGGAAAATACAATAGATTATTGAGTTGGATTACAACTCTTTTAAATGTTGTATTTTTAAGTGTAGATGGTATAAAGCATTTAAGAGGAAATGAATATATGATACCCATAGCCGATTATTTTCTATAGATTTATCAAGGTTCCTACCGAAGGATAAGGAGCCTTATGTTCTACCAATTCATTGTGAGAAGGTATTTATTTAACTCAAACAACAAATAATAGTGATCAATAATATATTAGTACATTGTTTATTGTGAATATATACATCTGTTTATTAATCAATAAAGTTGCTATAACATACTTCTAATATATGTATGCACTCGTTCATGTGGATGTATTTTTATATGAAGATAGTATGGAACCAAGATGGATGTTTATCATACATTATGATCCAAGATTAAGCCATGTATTTGTCAATGCATTAGTGGATACTGAGAAAAATAACGATGGACAACAAAATGAGAGAGAGGGATTAAATAATAACAAAGAAATTGACATCTGGAGAAGGATATGTTTAGGAACAAGAAGACAACAATCCAAAGTTAGATAATGTTATGGAAGGAAACAATATGGATGGTATGGAAAATCACGATCCAAATACATCTCTAACAATATGGATGGTCTACAGTCAAATTTCAATGATGATGAAGACGATGTGGGTCAAGATGATGATGATGTTAATATTAACTACTTGAAATATCATATTAACATTGACAATGATACACTACATGACATTGTTGTAGAAAATGATGTTAATGACCAAGACTTCTAAATTTTCAGAATGATTTGTAATCCATGTTTAAAAAATGATGATTCTTATGGCCTAAAATTTGAAATTCTTCAATATTATTTATGTCAATACAAATCACCTATTTAAATATCCTTAATGTTGATGTAAGTGTAACTTCGAAATGTATTCACTTGTATATCTTATTTATTGTACCCCGATGTTTATTTCAGGAAGTGTTTGTAATGTAATTGAGTCATGTCATGCCCCGATGTTCCGATCGGGAGTTTCTATAATCTAAACAAGTCATGTCAAGTCATTGTGGGTAACCCTCCTATTGATCAAGGGTTAAATTACCCACAGCTTTGGGGCCCTAGGGTTATTAGACTCTCTTAGTGAAGTCGACCCTAGTGAGTTATTGTCAAGCCAGGAATTAGTATAAATAGAGAGTGAGCCTCTCTAATTTATCACACACTCACTCACACTCAGTTGTAGCACATAGCTGAGGGAGAAGAATTTGCTGGGGCTAGAAAGAAAGAGGCTACTGCTATCGGGAGATCAGCTTACTATTTTGGGGTTTTACTTTGGTGTTCATTCTATCTTTGAGGAAGTTGTGGGGTTTTCTCCATTTATGGTTTCCATGAGGAAAAACATTGTGTTCATTGTCTCTTGTGTTTGATTGTTGTACTTGTTATTCTCTCAGTTAAATATCCTAACATAATACTAGATTGAATGATAAAATTCTAACATGGTATCAGAGCTAACCTGAGAAGAAGACATTGTGCAGCTACGGGAACTAGGGATTTCTACTTTTTGGATCTTTCTCCACAAATTTTCAGCAAAAGAAGGTTGGGCTAACTCTCCTCCCTAGAGCGCATTTTTCTGTTGAAGTAGAATATGATTCTGAGCTTTTTCAGTTTTGGACCCGACACTACTGCCAGAAATTAGGGCTTTACACAGAAGTGGAATTTTTTAGTGAGCCCAGGCCTGGATTGATATCCTCCTAAAAATAAAAGTTTAGAGATCAATATCAAAGCATTTGGTTGGACAGAACTCCAGAAAATACAAACCCTAATCTACTCCTGAACCAACACTGTAGAAATTCAACTCCAAATCCAGATCCGACATCTTGACCTAGTAAGATATAAATATTTTGTATTTACATTTGAGGTTCTCAGTTAAGATGTCTCATCATACCAAGCTTGATGAAAAGCTTGATGGGCCTGATAACTTCCGAGCCTAGAAGTATAGGATCTCCCTGGTCCTGGAAGAAAATGAGTTGGACTCCTACATCAACGAGGAGGTTCCAGTTCCAGAGGGAGATGAGGCTAAGGAATTGTACAAGAATCAGTTGGTTATGGCTAAGAGGATTATTGTTGATTCAATCAAGGATCACCTCATACCATAGGTGTCCTCCCTAAAGACACCTAAAGCTATGTTTGATTCCCCAACCAAACTGTTTGAAGGAAAGAACAAAAACCAGAAGATGACTTTGAGGAACCAGTTGAAGAATGTGATGATTTAGAATGTGGAGACCATATAGTATTACTTCACAAGGGTCTACCAAATCAAAGAAAAACTTGAAGCAGTGGATGAAGAAGTGGAGAATGCAGATATTGTAATGACCACCCTGAATGGTCTCCCTAGGACATGGGACTCTTTCATTCAAGGGATCTGTGCCAGAAATAAATTAGTCAAGTTCAGCAGACTTTGGGAAGAATTCTCACAAGAAGAAGCTCAGATAGTAGCTTGAGAAGAAAATATGGGAAGTGAAGATCAAGCTCTCATGGTTCAACCCAAGAAACCCAGAAGGGACCATCATCACCATCATCATTTTAAAGGTAAGCACTCTTCCTACAAGAAATCTCAACTCATATGTTATACTTGTGATGAAATAGGGCACTTTGCCAAAGATTTTCCTAGAAACAAAAGAAACTCTCACAAGAAGAAAAACAACAAGAGAAAACATCATGCTCATGCTGCATAAGATGATGAACCTTCCACAAATAGAAATAAGCAAGAAAGTGATAATTCTTCAAGTGATGAAGAATATGTTTTGATTTTCACCCTCACAGGAAACATCACACATAGAAGCAATGATTGACTTATAGATAGTGGGGCTTTCAAACATATGACGGGATTCAAAGAGTCTTTTGTGAGACTATTAGAACATGAATCACCCCACAAGGTGAAACTTGGAGATGAATACCAATATCCAATAAAAGGTAGTGGGGAATCTTCCTATAAGCTAGACTCTGGAAAGTATATGAAGATGAAGGATGTATTGTTTGTACCAGGACTTAAGAAGAAAATCCTCTCCATATCTGCATTAGATGCAAAAGGCATGATGGTTGCATTTGTGGATGGCCAAGCTCTCATGTGGCCAAAAGGAAAGACTTTTGATGATGCAATAGTGATTGGGGAACAAGAGGGAGGTCTATACAAATTGAAGGGCCATCCAGAACAAGCCTTGGTTCATGACATAGTAGAGCCAAATGAGCTTTGGCATAGAAGGCTTGCACATGTGCATTACAGAGCACTACCACTTGCAAGGAAAGCTGTTGAAGGTCTTCCAGAAATTCAAGCAAAACATGATGGAGTCTACAAAGGATGTGCAAAAGGAAAGAATACAAAGAAGACATTTTCAAGTAGCGAGAGCAAGGAAAAAGGAATCTTGGAAATCATTCACTCTGATGTATGTGGTTCGATGTCATCAAGTTCATTAAGAGGGTATGTATACTATGTTTCTTTCATTGATGACTTTTCTAGGAAGACATGGATTTACTTCATGAAGAACAAATATGAAGTATTCAGCAAGTTCAAGCAATTCAAAGCCTTGATCAAGAACCACAGAGAAAAGAAGATCAATATTTTTTGATCAGATAATGGCAAAGAATTCACTTCGAATGAATTCAAAAACCTATGCAAAGATTCAAGGATTAAGAGGGAGTTAACCACTCCATATAATCCACAACAGAATGGAGTTGTAGAAAGGACGAATAGAATGATCATGGAAGCTGCAAGGGCCATGCTTCATGATCAAGATCTTCCCATGCATCTATGGGCAGAAGCTTCCAGAACAGTGGTGTATGTACAGAATCGTACTCCACACAGAGTACTCGAGAATAGGACACCTGAAGAAGTCTTTTCCAGCAAGAAACCAGAAGTTAGCCATATTAGACTATTCGTCTGTCTAGTGTACATACACATTCCAAAAGAAAAGAGGACAAAGTTATATCCTTCAAGAAGGAAGGGTATATTTGTGGGATAATCTAAAAGCTCGAAGGCTTACAGAATATATTTCCCAGGATTCAAGAATATTGACATCAGTGGGGATGTGACATTTGACAAAGACTCAGCTTACAACAAATCTAGAAAGAGGCTTGCTGAAGAACCTGAAGAAACATAAGCACTTAGAATTCATGACACAACCATGAACGAAGAAATTCAAGAAGAAGATTGAGAATTTGAAGAACCTCAAGAACCTGTAGATCCACCTCAGGAGAAGAATCCTCATAAAAGGAAACCTGCTTGGGTACGAGAAGCTATCCAAGGTGCAGAAAGATATGGGGCTCTAGAAGAGAATCACAAAGAACGAAAGAGGACTAGGCCCTGCTTCGGGTATGTAGCATATTATGTGATTTCATCGATAAAGAAACTTCCAACTATGAAGAAGTGGTATAAAGGAAAGAATGGAAGGATGCTATGATCAAAGAGTATCAATTGATCATGAAGAATGATGTTTGGGATGTTGTCTTAAGACCAGAAGGGAATTCGGTTGTAACTTCCAAATGAATCTACAAGAACGAGCATGTTGCAAATGGCAGCATAGAAAAATATAAAGCAAGATTTGTGGCTCATGGCTTCTCCCAGAAAGAAGGAATAGATTATGAAGAAAATTTTGCACCTATAGCCAGATACACTTCCATCAGATCAGTACTTGCTCTGGCTGCAGTGATGAAATGGAAGATACACCAGATGGATGTCAAGACTATTTTCTTGAATGGTGTAGTGGAAGAGGAAGTGTATGTGGAGGAGCCACTCGGTTTTGAGACACATGACAGGGAGCCTCATGTGTGTAGATTGAAAAAAATCCCTGTATGGTTTGAAATAGGCACCCAGGACATGGTACGACAGAATTGACAACTTCCTATCTAGTTTGGGCTTTACGAAGAGTAAGGCAAATTCCAACCTTTACTACAAGGTTGAAGGTGGCAACCCAGTGATGTTCCTACTATATGTAGATGATCTGTTTGTAACACGTATGGATGGGTTGATTGCTGATATGAAGAGGAAGCTGGCTGTCGAGTTTGAAATGAAGGACTTGGGTATGATGCATTATTTTCTAGGCATGGAGGTGTGGCATAATGCAGATGGAATTTCCCTGGGACAAGGGAAATATATGGTAGAGATCCTAAAGAGATTTAGGATGATGGACTGCAAGGCCATAACCACACCTATGGCATCAAACCTGAAGCTATTGAGTGATGCTTCATCAGAAGCAGTTGATGCTACAATGTATCGTCAGATGATTGGGTCCTTGATGTACCTGATGAACACGAGATCGGATATTTTATTTTTTGTGAACACCTTGAGCTAGTTCCTGACATATTCGAGACATGTTCACTTGATTGCTACAAAGCATATTCTGAGGTACCTAAAGGGTACAATTGATTATGGGCTCAAGTATGAGGCAAGTCAGAAGATTAACTTGGAGGGTTGTGTTGATTTAGATTGGGCAGGCAGTGCCATCGATAGGAAGAGAACTTCATGGTGTTGCTTCAGTATGGGATCAGGTGTGGTCTCTTGGTTTAGCAAGAAGCAATCCTGTGTGGCACTAAGTACAGCTGAAGCAGAGTATGTTGTAGCCTATTCAGCTAGTTGTGAGGCAGTATGGTTGAGGAAGCTACTCTCTAATTTATTTGATCTCCAGTTAGATGCTACTTGTATATATTGCAACAACCAGATTTGTGTGAAGTTGTCAGAGAACCCGGTGTTCCATGACAAGTTGAAGCATATCGAGATCAAGTATCACTATATCAGGGATATGGTGCAGAGAGGAGGAGTGAAGCTCCAGTATGTTGCGACGGATGAATAGATAGTTGATGTGTTGACGAAGCCATTAGCCAGAGTGAAGTTTGAGTATTTTAGGGAGAAGCTTGGTGTTCTCCAGATCGAGGTTGCCTCCAAAGGGAAGTGATGAGTCCGTGATTCATTCTAACATGGTGATAGGATTAAGTTCCTTCCATGGTCAAATATAAGGGTTGAGCCATTCTGTCATGGTGAGAGGATTGGTTCCTTCCATGTCAAATATGAGTGCTGAGCCATTATGATATGACTATGGGATTGGTTCACACATGATCAGATATAAGGGCTATTTCCATTCTCTGAATGGAGGTACTCGGTTAGTTACTAGGGATACTCAGTCTAGGACTAAGGGCCATTCTCATATGACTGTGATATGTAGTCTTACATGATCAGATGTGAGTGCATGGCCATTCTGATGTGATTAAGGGATGTGTTCCCACTTGATCATATATAAGGGTTGTTGCCATTATTTGAATGGAGGCACCTGGTCATTTACTAGGGATCCTCAGTATAGGACTGAGATCCATTCTGACGAGTCAAGGTCAGATGTAAGGGCTATGCCATTCTGACGAGTCAAGGTCATATGTAAGGGTTGTGCTATTCTGACGAGTCAAGGTCAGATATAAGGGTTGTTCCATTTTTATGAGTCAAGATCAGATGTAAGGGCCATGTCATTCTGACGAGTCAAGGTCATATTTAAGGGCTATGCCATTTTGACATGGTGAGAGGATGAATATCCTTCCATGGTCAGATGTAAGGGCTGGGCCATTCTGACATGGTGAGGGGATTAAGTTCCTCTCATGGTTAGATGTGAGTGCTGGGTGTTCCTTTCTGACGAGTCAAGGTCAGATGTAAGTGTTGGACATGCCATTATGAATTAGGGTAAGATATAAGCACTGAATAAAACCTATATGGAGGCTAGGCCTACACCCAACATGAAAAAGGGATGGCTCTGTAGAACTTCCTATGACGAGAAGAATCATGAGATAGCACCAGTGATGTTGACCTAGTGATGATCCAGATCGAGTAATGATCCAGATCGAGTGATGATCCAGATTGAGTAATGATCCAGATCCATTGATGATGATCCAGCAGTGATGATCTAGATCCATTAATGATGATCCAATAGTGATGATCCAAATCCAGTGATGTTGATCCAGTAGAGATGATCCAGATCGAGCAATGATCTAGATCCAGTGATGATGATCCATATCGAGTGATGATCCAGATCCAGATGAAGATGACTTGAAGATGAAGAGAACTTGATGATGATCCATATGATATAGAGAACAAGACTTGTGCTGATAACTTGTGTCGAGAGAATACCTTCCTAGTTAAGAGGGAGTGTTGATGTAATTGTAACTTTGGAATGTATTCACTTGTATATATTATGTATTGTACCCCTATTTTTATTTTGGGAAGTGTTTATAATGTAATTGAGTCATGTCATGCCCTGATGTTCCAATAGAGAGTTTCTATAATGTAAACAAGTCATGTCAAGTCATTATGGGTAACCCTCCTATTGATCAAGGGTTAAAGTCCCCGCATTTTTGGGCCCCTAGGGTTATTAGAATCTCCTTGTGAAGTTGGCCCTAGTGAGTTACTATCAAGTCAGGAATTAGTATAAATAGAGAGTGAGTTTCTCTATTTATCTCACACTCACTCACACTCAGTTGTAGCACATAGCTGAGGGAGAAGAAGTTGTTGGGGCTAGAAAGAAAGAGGCTACTGCTATCGGGAGATCATCTTAATGTTTTGGGGTTTTACTTTGGTGTTGATTCTATCTCTAAGGAAGTTGCAGGGTTTTCTCCATTTATGGTTTCCTCGAGGAAAAAATTGTGTTCATTGTCTCTTGTGTTTGATTTTTGTACTTGTAATTCTCTCAGTTAAAGATCCTAACATAATGCTAAGTTGAATGATAAAATTCTAACACTTAAAGTGTTTAAGATATGGTATGAATTGTTGGCATAAAAAAATTGGGTTACTTGGATGCTTCTTTCATTAATTTTGTATCAACATATGTCCGTGAAGACACAAAATTCAATAAAATAGTAATGCATGTATTTCACAATGATTTGAACAAGCAACTTTGTTAACTTCATTATTTCAAAATATTGTTTCCGTTTTTTAATATTTGACATAATTTTTTATTTTATTTTATTTTATTTTTCCTTAGAAAAAATTGAAATTTTATTAATGAGTTTAAAAGTACATTTACAGGTATATGCATCATATATTTTTCAAAATAAAAGTCTTCCATCCAGTGGCTAATAGACAAAATCTATTCTAAAAGAACGGTGGCTTTCATCATTTGATAAAGTCCATGTAATAGAAGAGGTGATATATATCAATGAGTATAAAATTACATTTATAGGTATATGCATACCATATATTTTCCGGAATAAAAACCGTCCATCAAGTGGCTAATAGATAAAAAAACATTCTAATTAAATTATGGTTGTCATCATATGATAATTTTGTGGAAAATAAGAGCTGATATATATTGATGAGTAAAAAATTACATTTACAGGTATATGCATAACATATATTTTCCGGAATAAAAGTATTCCATCTGGTGGCTAATAGAAAAAAAGTATTCTAAAAAAATTGTGGTTGTCATCATATGATAAAGTATGTGGAATATAAGAGCTGATATATATAAATGAGTATAAAATTACATTTACAGATATATGCATAGAATCCATTTTATGGAATAAAAGTTTTCCATCAAATGGATAATAGACAAAAAGTATTCTAAGAAAACTATGGTTTTCATCATCTAATAAAGTCTGTGGAATATAAGAGATGATATATATCCTTTAGATGCTCATCTTACTTCTCAAAAAAATACCTTCCAAAATTACTGCCCAAAATACCATGCTAAAATGGAAGATTGGGCTAGCTTTTATTAACCAACAAATAAGAAGTTCATGAAAAAGTTCATGTTCATCCATAGTTGTCACTTTTATCTATTGCTGGTATCCCCCTAATTGCTGAAACGATGGTGATAAAATTGGTAATATTGTTCTTTTCTAGACTCAATTACCTGAATCTATCCTTTACCCGTCCAAAGGCCTTCTTTAGATAAGGAGTCCACTTCTTGGTTACACTCCCTGTACACATATTTTGAAGATAGGTAGTTTAAAACTTCCTACAATTTCCTGGATATTCATCCAAATAGGGCCCAAATGAATATTTTTGCATCTTTGTATTTTGTTGAACCAATTAATAACCAACATATAATCACCAAAGATTTGCAAAAATTGACAATAATATTGTAATGCAATTAGCATTAATGTTTTAAGAGAAAGGAGTTCAACATAGTTGTTAGATCCACTTCCAAAACCCATGGATATTTTGAAGCAATGGTTTTTCTATTATTAGTAACAACCCAGCCCCACAGAGGGAGACATTTTTTGAGAAGCTCTATTGAAGTAGACCCATGGGATTTCCTTATCAAATGTTTCCTCTCTAATAATTATGATCGGGGGTGCTTATTTAACTTGAGAGAAAAAAGAAAGTATGTTTAGACTCATTAATCTTATTCCCCCTCAAACTGATAGTTTATCATTGAAGATCTGAGCATTGCGGGCTATCCACAGTCCCCAGTTAATGACAAGTGGAAGGGATTTGTAGTTGTCATTGGTTGAGTTCGATTTCCACTATTGCAGGGCTTGATTAATGGTGTATCCCTCCCAAGTGAGGTTTTGAGTGGTATAATTTGAGCATTCCTTCCAAAACTATCTGGTGTAGGGACAACTTATGAAGATGTGTTATGATTATTCGACATTATTTTTATAGAGGGATCACCTGTTTGGACCTTGAAAGTGTCGCTTTTGGATATTTTCCCATGTTGGGAGTTTGTTTGCCATAATACACCACATTAGTAGCCTAGCTTTGGGAAGGCTCTTGAATTTATAGACAGTCTTCCACCACCAAAGAACATCCTTATAGTTTTCTTTTGTACTTAGATGTGAGTATCCTTTTTTGGGGTGTATCTTCCTGAGGGATCAAGGATCCATGTATGCTCATTTTATTGATCCTAGATCATAACATGTCCATATTTGAGTCTTTATAGATAATAATTCCAACATGCAGATGTCTCAGTACTAAGTTCCATATCTTCAATGGAAATCCAACCTTGGTGCCAAATGGCACTAGTTCTCAGAACAACTCTTTGAGGAAGAAGATACATGCCTCCCAAAAGAAGTTATTTTTGGTCAAATTAGACAAGTTTCTCTAGGATATTTATTGCCATAATTTGTGGGTTGAAAGAAATGCCCGCACCATATGGGCATCCTGCAGGTGGCTATGTTTTATACCTGACATTGTTCTTACTTTGACCTGAAAGTACCTAAGCCAAAAATTATGGATCTGCCAAAGCATGGTCTTAAGCAGCTTTTACATCATACTTCAGTAAAATGCCCGTCGAGGAGAGAGAAAGTAGTTCCAGAGGATGAAACTGGTCTTATTGGACTCATCTGGTTGTTCTCCACCCATTGGATGTCTTACACTCCAAGTTTGATGAAAATTTGAAATCACCTTTGAGACCTAGGGTTTAAAGAAATTGACTAAGTGTCAAATCACAAGGTTGANCCCCACCAAAGCCTGTCTAAGTGATGATAAATTCATCAGAAGGTATAGGCATGTTCTTTAATGAACTGGATATCCATCCAGGTTCTTAGTTTTTCTTATCGTGACCACATGAGAAAAATATTAGCCTACCAAAAGAGGTAAAAAGATTAGCTTGTAGATCCAAAAATATGAAAAATTGACTAAGTGTTGAAAACACAGGTTGAGATCCCACTTGGAAATGCACGCCAGAGTCAACTCTTTAACTAATAAATTCATCGGATGTTATGGGTCCATTCTTTGATGATCTGGGCATCCACTCATGATCTCATTTTCCCTCTGGGTGTTCACACGTGTGAGATATGAGTCTGCCAAAATGCCTCGTGGCACAGTAATGACTAGGGTCTGACAAAATTGACTAAGTGTTGAATTGAGCAGTTTGAAAGACCATTTTAAAGTGACTACCAGAGACTGTTTGTTTGTCAGTAAGGTTCTAAGGTGACATGGTCTTGTTCCTAGTTGAGGTGGATACCTAGCCATACCCTCAGTTTGTTTAAATATGGTCAAGATGTGAAAAATATAATTCTACCAAAAGTTAGAAAAGTATGTATGTACAGTCTTGGTGAAATAAAAGAGTAAGCTACAGGAAATTAATAAACATAAATTTGTAAAGGGAATTTTGCATATGTTAGGAAGGATTTAAGGATAGTATTTTGGAAGATATAATGTGATCAAAATTACACAGCATATATTTAAGGAATAAATGTTTGTAGAGGGTTTAATGAAGACACACGTAGCCTACAATATTCTTGATAACCTTTGAACTCTTTGAGATATGCCAAACAGAGGCAACCACACTAACTACCATGGTATATGCCAAACAGAGGCAAAAAGATATGTGTCGTTGAAAAATAATACTTGTATCAAATGTGTATTTAAAGAAGAAAGAGATATGAGGGTCAATTTACTAGAGTCAATTCAAATTATAGCCCACAAGTCCCGGGGAACTATACATTGTTCCAAAATCCAAACCAGTAAATGGTAAAATCTTGCAAAGTGTGTTGTAATTTAGGTAAAAGTGAGCATAAAAATAAAATAAAATGCTTCTTTAAAGGAGAAATAGGTATTAGGTTGAATTTTAACTAGTCATTATAATTGTAGCTCCTATGGCACTCTACAAAATTTTTAGACCCATAATAGAAAAAAATCACAAAATCTTGAAAAGTGTGCCATAATCCATGTAAAACTGAGCATCAAATCAAAATTAAATGTGTCTTTAAAGGAGAAAGACGTCTCACGTTCAAGTTTTGACAGAATCAGTTCAAATTATAGCTCATAGAGGACTCTATTCTAGACCATTAAATAGAATAAGATTACACAAGCTTGCACTCTATAGAATGTTTCAGACATATAATAGAATAAAATAACAAAATCTTGTAATTTGTGCCATAATCAAGGTAAAACTAATTATTAAAGAAAAATTAAATGCTTAGAATAAACACATATCGGGTTCAAAGGTTTGACAGAATCGATTGAACCAGTTCAGATTATAGCTCGTACGCACATTGTTGCAGACCATTAAATAGAATAAAATTACAAAATATTTCAAATTGTGCCATAATTCATAAAATTATACAAGAGCACGACTAGCTTGCAGTTCTCAACCCATATGTCTTTTCCCTGAATTTAAGGAGGAGCTTTAGACGCTCCAATAATAGAAAACCCTTACTAGATCCACCGATAATGGAAGTGATGGTAGCACAACAAAAAAATTATAATTTCAGTATGGTTGTACCGAATCCATATTGGTTCATAAATTTGACATATTTTTCCCAAATTCCTATGCCTCTAGGGTTAATGGGCTTATAGAATTCATTGATCCCTTTGTTATCCTACGGACTACGGCCACATTACCTCCCCTGGGAACGTCAGTATCCTCTGGACTACAGCCGGATTGTTTTTTTATCCTCTGGACTACGTCTGGATTGCCTCCACTAGGAACATCGGTATTCTGTGGACTGGTATCCCTTGCTCCTCAATTTACCACTACTCTTCTCATCAAATTACCAGTGCTCTATATGCTGCTAATGAACTAGTGCGTGAGAGTGAACTTGTTCGTTGTTGTTTTTCTAATGAGCTAGTGCACGGGTGTTTTTGAATTCTATGTTTTTTGTTTGTTTATTTGCATATTTATATTTTTTGTTTTGTTTAGTTTTTTTTTATTTTGCATATTTATCTTTTGTTTAGTTTATTTTGGGTTTTTTTTATTTGCATATTTTATATTTTTTTTCATTTTAAATTAATTATAGTTTAAAAAATCTATGTTTTTTATTTAGTGTAGTTTAATTTAATTTAACTCATATTTTGTCATAATTTGTATTGGTTTCATTGCTTATAGTGAGATCCTATACATAAGTCCCTTCAAGGATGAACATGATGATGACAATGATGATCATGATCATGATGACGATAAAGACAACGAAGGTCATCATCATCGTTATCCTCATCATAATCCTTGTCATCGTCATCACCATCGTCTTCATTGTCTTCATCAATATCATCATCATCATCTTAATAATCATCATCATCGTCATCATGATTTTCTTCATCATCGTCATCTTCCTTATCATCATCATTATAATCATCATCTTTGTCATCAATGTCTTTGTTATCACCATCATCATCATATTCGTTGTCATCATCATCAACATCTTCATCTTCATCATCATATTCATCATCAACATCATCGTCATCCAATTCATCAGCATCTCCATTATCATGATCATGATCATCATCATTTTCATTATCATCGTCATCATCTTCATCATCATCATCATATCTGTCATCATCATCATCATCATATCTGTCATCATCATCATCATCTTCATCATCGCAATTTTAGGGGGAGCTCAGTGAATGAATACGTTTACATGATAGGGGGAGAAGCCAATTTAGTGAAAAAATAAGGATTTCTCCTAACACCCATTCAAAGGACTAATCTGACAATTCAATATGATCCGAGGAAGTAGTAAAAAAAAAAAAAACTTTTTGGGCCCTGTGAAGCCTCTTGTTCTTACATTTGTGCACATGAAGAATCAAGACTTATGGACCTAGTCCAATGTCTTAAAAGAGGAAGATCCAAACTGAGCAGTTTGGTAGTTCTATAAAGTGCATTCTTTATAGGAGTGAATAATCACTCATAACCATTCTATTATAATGTTGGCGAAGCTCTGAAACAATTTAGTGAAGACCAAGGTAAAGATCTTGTCATCACATCTTCATCATCATCATCATCTTCATTAGCATATTCATCATCATCACCATCACCATCATTATCATCATCATCTTATTCATAATCATCATCATCATCATCCTCATCCTAATCATCATCATGATAATTATGTTGATGTATTTGTAACTTCGTAATGTATTCATCTATGTATCTTATGTATTGTAACCCGATGTTTATTACTAGATGTATCTATAATGTAATTGAGTCATATTGTCATGCCCCGATGTTCCGATCGGGAGGATCAATAATGTAAACAAGTCATGTCAAGTCATAGTGAGTAACCCTCCGATTGTCTAAGGGTTAAAGTCCCCGCAGTTCCAGGGCACTAGGGTTATTAGAATCTCCTAGTAGAGGTCGGCCCTAGTAGGGTTTTAGTCATGTCAGGATTAGTATAAATAGAGAACTGGAGTCTCTATTTATCACACAACTCATCAACACTAAAGTGTAGTGCATAGTGAGGAAGAAGAAGACACCAGGGCTTGATAAGAAGAAGATTACTACTGTCAGGAGATCACTCACTATTTTGGGGCTTTTACTGTTTTGGTGCTGATTCTATCTTTGAGGAAGTTGTGGGGTTTTCTCCTTCATGGTTTCCCCGAAGAAAAACACTCTCTTCATTGTCTCTTGTGTTTGATTGTTGTACTTGTTATTCTCTCAGTTAAAAGATCCTAATAATGCTAGCTTAATGTTGAAAAACTAACATGGTATCAGAGCTAACTTGAGAAGAAGACATTGTGCAACTGTAGGAACTAGGGCTTCCTAGTTTGTGGATCTTCCTCCATAGATTTTCAGCAAAAGTAAGGTGGAATAACTCTCCTCCTAAGGGCGCATCTTTCTGTTGAAGAAGAATCCATTTCTGAGGTTTTTCAGTTTTGGACCCGACATTGCTGCCGGATATTAGGGCTTTTCACAGAAGAGGAATTTTTCAGTGAGCCCAGGCCTAGATTGATATCCTCCCCAAAATCAAAGTTAGGGACATATTTCAAGGCATTTGGGTGGACATATCTTCGAAAAAGCAAAACCCTAATTTGCTCTTGAACCAACTCTACAGGATTTCAGCTCATGTTTCAGATCCGACATCTTGACCTTTTAAGATCTAAGATCTTTTGTATTTCCATTTGAGATTCTCAGTTTAAGATGTCTCATCATACCAAGCTTGATGAAAATCTTGAGGGAGCTGACTTCCGAGCCTGGAAGTGTAGGATCTCCCTGGTCCTAGAAGAGAATGAATTAGACTCCTACATTCATGACGAGGTTCCAGTTCTAGAGGGAGATGAGGCAAAGGCCTTACATAAGAAGAAGACGGTTATGGAAAAGAGGATCATTGTTGATTCTATCAAGGATCACCTTATCCCACAGGTGTCCTCTCTCAAGACACCTAAAGCTATGTTTGATGCCCTAACAAAATTGTTTGAAGGGAAGAACATAAACCAGAAGATGACTCTGAGGAATCAACTTAAGAATGTGAAGATTCAGAATGCAGAGACTATTCAGTCCTACTTCACAAGGGTTTCTCAGATCAAGGAACAATTAGAAGCTGTATATGAAGAAGTGGAGAATGCAGAGATTGTGATGACTACTTTGAATGGCCTCCCTAGGTCATGGGATTCTTTCATCCAAGGAATCCATGCTAGGAAGAAGTTAGTCAAATTCAGCAGACTATGGGAAGAATGTTCTCAAGAAGAAGAATGGATAGCAGCTGGGGAAGAGAAGATGGGAAATGAAGACCAAGCTCTCACAATCCACTCCAAGAAAAGTAGAAGAAGACCTCATTACTCCAAAGGTAAGGATCCTCATCATAAAGATAACATTAGAAGAGACCTATCTAAAATAATATGTTATACATGTGATGAAAGAGGACACTTTGAAAAAGACTGCCCTAAGAACAAGGGTCACTCTCATAAGAAGAAGGGGAACAAAAGAATACATCATGCTCATGCTGCAGAGGATGATGAACCATCCAAGAAGAGATCCAGATATGAAAGTGAAGACTCTTCAAGTGAGGATGAATATGTTTTGATCTCCGCTCTCACAGGTAACATTACTCCTAGAAGTGATGATTGGATTATAGACAGTGGAGCTTCCAAACATATGATTGGATTCAAGGAATCCTTTGTGAGACTATCAGAACATGAGTCACCTCACAAGGTGAAGCTAGGAGATGACTACCAATATCCAATAAAAGGTAGTGGGGAATCTTCATATAAACTAGACTCTAGTAAGTCTCTAACAATGAAAGAAGTATTGTTTGTGCCAGTACTCAAGAAGAACCTTCTCTCCATATCAGCATTGGATGCAAAAGGAATGAGGGTTGCATTCATAGATGGTCAAGTCATCATGTGGCCGAGAGGTAAGACTATCAATGATGCAGTGGTGATTGGAGAACAAGAAGGAGGATTGTACAAATTGAAGGGCCATCCAGAACAAGCCTTGGTTCATGACACAGTAGAGCCAAATGAGATTTGGCATAGAAGGATTGCACATGTGCATTACATAGCACTGCTTATTGCAAGAAAAGTTGTTGAAGGTCTTCCAGAATTCCAAGCAAAACATGATGGGGTTTGCAAAGGATGTGTGAAAGGGAAGAATACAAAGAAGACATTTCCCAGCAGTGAAAGCAAAGCCAAAGGCATACTAGAAATCATCCACTTCTATGTATGCGGTCCTATGTCATCAAAATCACTAAGCAGGTATGCACACTATGTTTCTTTTATTGATGTTTTTTCTAGAAAGACATGGGTTTACTTCATGAAGAACAAAGACGAAGTATTCAGTAAGTTCAAGGAATTCAAAGCTTTGATCGAGAATCACACTGAAAAGAATATCAAGACTTTTTTATTAGATAACGGTAGAGAATTCACTTCGAATGAATTCAAAGAGCTATGCAAAGAATCAGGGATTAAGAGGGAGTTGTCCACTTCTTATAATCCACAACAGAATGGGATTGCAGAACGGAAGAATAGAACCATCATGGAAGTTGCAAGAGCAATGCTTCATGATCAAGATATTCCTATGCATCTTTGGACTAAAGCTGCCAGAACAGCAGTGTATGTACAGAACCGTACTCCACATAGAGTACTTGAGAACAAGACTCCTAAATAAGTCTTCACTAGCAAGAAACCAGAAGTCAGCCATCTCATAATATTCGTCTGTCCTGTGTACATACACATTCCAAAAGAGAAGAGAACAAAATTAGATCCTTCAGGAAAGAAGGGAATATTTGTGGGATACTCTGAAAGCTCGAAGGCTTACAGAATCTATTTCCCAGGATACAAGAAGATTGACATCAGCAGGGATGTGACATTTGATGAAGACACGGCTTACAACAAATCTAGAAAGATACCTACTAAAGAACCTGAAGAAGCAAAAGCAGAAGTACCCAGAATTCATGATACAACCATGAACGAAGAAGCTCAAGAAGAAGATTGAGATTTCAATGAACCATAAAGACCTGTAGATCCACCTTTGGAGAAGAATCCTCATAAGAGGAAATCTGCTTGGGTACGTGAACTTATCCAAGGTGCAGAAAGATATGGGGCTCTAGAAGAGAATCATGGAGAAAGAAAGAGGACCAGATCCTGCTCCGGGTATGTATCCTTACTATGTGATTTCATTGATAAAGAACCTTCCAACTATGAAGAAGCGGTAGAATGGAAATAATGGAAGGATTCTATGATCGAAGAATACCAATCAATCATGAAGAATGATGTTTGGGATGTTGTCCCAAGACCAGAAGGGAAGTCAGTTGTAACTTCCAAATGGATCTACAAGATCAAGCATGCTGCAAACGATAGCATTGAAAAGTATAAAGCAAGATTTGTAGCTCGGTGTTTCTCTCAGAAAGAAGGAATAAACTATGAATAAACCTTTGCACCTATATCCAGATACACTTCCATCAGATCAGTCCTTTCTCTTGCTACAATGATGAAATGGAAGATACACTAGATGGATGTCAAGACTGCTTTCTTGAATGGTGTAGTGGAAGAGGAAGTGTATGTAGAATAGCCACTCGGTTTTGAGACACATGACAGAGAGTCTCATGTATGTAGATTGAAGAAAGCCCTGTACGGTTTGAAATAAGTACCCAGGACCTAGTACGGCAGAATATGGGTAGAATTGACAACTTTCTATCCAGCTTGGGCTTTACCAAGAGTAAAGCAGATTCCAACATTTACTACAAGGTTGAGGATGGAAACCCAGTGATGCTTCTACTGTATGTATATGATCTATTTCTGACAGGTACGGATGGGTTGATTGCTGATACGAAGAGAAAGCTTGCTATTGAGTTTGAAATGAAGGACTTGGGGATGATGCATTACTTTCTAGGTATGGAGGTGTGGCAGAGTACAGATGGAATCTTCCTTAGACAAGGGAAGTATGCAGTAGAGATCCTGAAGAGGTTTGGGATGATGGACTGCAAGTCTATGGACACACCTATGGCATCGAACTTGAAGCTATTGAGAGATGCTTCATCATAGTCGATTGATGCTACAATGTATCGTCAGATGATTGGGTCATTGATGTACCTGACGAACACGAGACCAGACATTTGCTTTGCTGTGAACACTTTGAGCCAGTTCCTGACAGATCCAAGACATGTTCACTTGATTGCTGCAAAGCATATTCTGAGGTACCTGAAGGGTACAGTTGATTATGGGCTCAAGTACGATGCGAATCAGAAGATTAACCTGGAGGGTTATGTTGATTCAGATTGGGCAGGCAGTGCCATTGATAGGAAGAGCACTTCAGGGTGTTGCTTCAGTATGGGATCAAGTGTGATCTCTTGGTTTAGCAAGAAGCAATCATGTGTGGCACTGAGTACAGCTGAAGCAGAGTATGTCACAGCTTGTTCAGCTGGTTGTGAGGCAGTATGGCTGTGGAAGCTACTATCTGATATATTTGATCTCTAGTTGGATGCTACTTGTATACATTGTGACAACCAGAGTTGCATGAAGTTGTCATAGAATCCAGTGTTCCATGACAAGTCGAAGCATATCGAGATCAAGTATCACTATATTAGGGATATGGTGCAGAGGGGAGCAGTGAAGCTCTAGTATGTTGCGATGGAGGAACAAATAGCTGATGTATTGATGAATCCATTGGCTAGGCTAAAGTTTGAGTACTTCAGGGAGAAGCTTGGTGTTCTCTAGATAGAGGTTTCCTCCAAGAGAAAGTGATGAGACCCATAGCCATTCTGACATGGTGAGAGGATTGGTTCCTTCCATGGTTAGATGTAAGGGCTGAGCCATTCTGTCATGGTGAGAGGATTGGTTCCCTCCATGTCAAATATGAGTGCTGGCCATTCTGTCGAGTAGGACATATGTAAGGGAAACTTCCATTCTGGGAATGGAGGCACCTATTCAGTTACCAGGACAACTCAGTCTAGGACTGAGAAGCCATTCTGATGTGATAGAGGGATGTGTTCCCACTTGATCAAATGTAAGGGATGAACTATTATGTCATGGCTAAAGGATTAAGTTTTTTTCCATGTCAGATGTGAGTGTTGGCCATTTCGACGAGCTGGTCGGATGTAAGGGCAACTGCCATTCTCTAGGAGAATGGAGGTACCTGGTCAGTTACCAGGTAGCTCAGTCGAGGACTGGGGGCCATTCTGATATGATTGTAGGATTGGTTCCTACAAGATCAGATATGAGTGCAATCCCTTCCATCATTGTGAGCAAGATGTGTTCTTTCCTAGATGGATGTGAGTGCTCAGCCTTTCCATAGATGATAGTAGGTGTGTCCTATCATGCTGGTGGATGTGAGTGCTATGCCTTTTCACAGATGGTAGTAGGTGTGTCCTACCATGCTGGTGATTGTAAGTGCTGAGCTTTTCCACAAATGGTAGTAGGTGTGTCTTACCATGCTGGTGGATGTGAGTGCTATGCCTTTTCACAGATGATAGTAGGTGTGTCCTATAATGCTGGTGATTGTAAGTGTAGTTCCTTTTCACAGATGGTAGTAGGTGTGTCTTACCATGCTGGTGATTGTAAGTGCTGAGCCTTTCCACAGATGGTAGCAGGTGTGTCCTACCATGCTGGTGGATGTGAGTGATGTGTCTTTCCATAGATGATAGTAGGTGTGTCATATCATGTTGGAGGTTGTAAGTGATGAGCCTTTTCACAGATGATAGTAGGTGTGTCCTATCATGTTGTTCAATGTGAGTGATGGGCCTTTCTGATATGATTATAGGATTGGTTCCTACATGATCAGATGTGAGTGTTGGGCATGCCTTTCTGATGAGTAGGTCAGATGTAAGTGCTGGGAGGGCCATTCTGACAAGCAGGTCAGATATAAGTGCTGAAGAAGACCTACATGGAGGCTAGGCCTACAACCAGCATGAAAAAGGGCTGGATTTGTAGAAATTCCTATGACGAGAAGAATCATGAGATATCACCCGTGATGATCCAGATCCAGTGATGATCCAGATCCAGTGATGATGATCCAGCAGTGATGATCTAGATCCAGTGATGATCCAGATCCAGTGATGATGACTAGTGATGATCCAGATCCAGTGATGATCCAGATCGAGAGATGATCCAGATCCAAATATGAAGATGACTTGAAGACGAAGATGACTTGAAGACTCAGAAGACTTGAGATGTAGATGACGAGATGATCCAGCTGATACAGAGAAAAAGACCAGTGCTGAAAATTGTGTCGAAAGAATACCTTCCTAGTTAAGAGGGAGTGTTGATGTATTTGTAACTTCAGAATGTATTCATCTATGTATCTTATGTATTGTAACCCGATGTTTATTCTGGGATGTATCTATAATGTAATTGAGTCATTTTTTCATTCCCTAATGTTCCGATTGGGAGGATCAATAATGTAAACAAGTCATGTCAAGTCATAGTGAGTAACCCTCGTATTGTCTAAGGGTTAAAGTCCCCATAGTTCCGGGGCACTAGGGTTATTAGACTCTCCTAGTAGAGGTCGGCCCTGGTAGGGTTTTAGTCATGTTGAGATTAGTATAAATAGAGAACTGGAGTCTCTATTTATCACATAACTCATCCACACTCAAGTGTAGCGCATAGTTGAGGAAGGAGAAGACACTGGGGCTAGATAAGAAGAAGATTACTGCTGTAAGGAGATCACTTACTATTTTGGGGTTCTACTGTTTTGGTGCTGATTCTATCTCTGAGGAAGTTGCGGGGTTTCTCCTTTATGGTTTCCTTGAAGAAAAACACTGTGTTCATTGTCTCTTGTTTTTTATTGTTGTACTTGTTATTCTCTCAGTTAAAAGATCCTAATGATGCTAGCTTAATGTTGAAAAACTAACAAATTATGATCATCATCTTCATCATCCTCATCCTAGTCATCATCATCATCCCCATCATACTCATCCTCGCCCTCATCATCATCATCATTGTTGTCATCGTCACCACCACCACCATCATTGATCATCATCATCATATTCATCATCATCATCTTCATCAACATCATCGTCATCATCGTCATCATCATCGTCATCTCCCTCTTCCTAATCAACATCTTCATCATCGTCATCATCATCATTTTCCTCATCACCCTAATCAACCTTTTCCATATTCAAACCTAACCTAGTCCAATAGGTCTATAAGTTGCTAGACCAAGGTTTCACCTACTTCCAGACATTTTTATTATGACCGCCACAGGACCGGGATGACAAATATTTTGTGGCAGGCTAGCAACACGTCACCTTTTGTTTGTGTTCATGAATCATATCCTATATGAGTTAGTCCAGCATTCCAGGATTTATTCAAATTTTCATTCATTTACTAGGGTCATAATCATTTGAACACACTCCTAGTCTCCCACGGTCCACCTAGGTCGCATAGTCTTCCTATCTCATCAGAGGAAGGGGGTTAGGCAACAAAGACAAAATAAACTTGAACAGAGGGCTAGTGAGAGAGAAGGATTGTACAATATGCATATAGTTAACTCTAAAAGAAACGAAAGAATTTTTCATATAGCTAACTGAAGATTATCATTACATTATTTGTGGGGATTCTTACGTAGTAACTCCTATTCCTGAGCTAATTATGAGGTTTGGATGTGTTGGAAATGTCTACAATTTGGAGAGGATAAGTTTTCCATCATTATACCACCAATGGGATGCTCCTACAAATATCCCTATTATACTCCCCTCCTCACTTGCCTCACCTTTTGACTTGAGTCCTCTTCTTCTTCCTCCTCTTCCTTCCATGGGCTCTTTGATCTGCACCCTCAAAACAAATAATTATCTTTGAAAGTATCCGAACATGTCAGAGACTATCCATAATCCACTTAAAATTGGGGCTTTTGTTTTATCACTTTGAATTGAGCATCTGGGGAGGACATGATTCAATTCTAAAAATAGTTGTTGAATTTAGGGTTGATAAAAAAAGTTGTTGCCTAAAAGCATTAGGTTTAATTTTTGGGTTTTTATTTTAGGTAGGTGCAACCACACTTGACCAAAAGAAATGCCATCAAGAAAAATCAATCCTCCATTCAAATGTCCTTCCAAATTCCAATGACTTATTTTATCAACGACCTAACGACCGACTTTTTCATTGACCTGCTAGAGTTTTCCCTTATCTAAGTTCAATAAACTATATTCTCCATGGACCGGGAGAGTAGAGACCACTTTATATATGTATGGAATTTCATTAGCTAAAATAATAATAATGATGTATGTGTTTGTGTCTCTATATTTGTATCATATCTTGCTCCATGACATGAATGGCAGGAGATGCCCCAACGATTTCCAATGCGCATCATGTGAGGGCCATAGAGATGTGAATTATATGTTTCCACACAATAATCGAGTGTGCATTATAGCCATCTCTTGTATCCTCTCAGCCCATTGTTCAATCTTTTTCGAACATTTTCTTCTAAAGTCATGCAGAATTCACCTTGGTTAGGTGCTCTGCATGATGGACTGTTTTCTCCTGTCTTCTAATCACCTGCTAAATATCTCTAGATTGAAGGATGGATGACTATCTCGCCTCTGTCTATAAAATTTCATGATTCCTTACCTCCTGCAACATATTTCAGACCGTATTGTTGACTCCATTGCCCAATGGTCCCCTCCATGATCGTCCCACCAGAATTTATAAAAAAAAAATTGTTCTATTAAAAAATATGACCTTCTGACTTGTCTTTGATTGAATATATTGCATATGAAAACTCTGTAAATAGTTAGATATCCCTCTTTGACTGTGTTGGGTTAGAAATACAGTCTAAAGTGGTTTTTTCTATTACCCCGAGATCTACCTTTCACAGCCAGGTGCGTTCTGGGTGATAACATGTTCCTCTTCATTTAGTGTGACTTGTTCATCTTTCACACCAATATTCTCGGTTGCACTGATCCAAGTTGAATAAAGGTGAACATATAGTAAACCATACTCTATCTCTCTCTTAGGAGTTAAATCCAATATCTATATAAATATATAAAAAAATTGTTGCTCATGGTAGAATTCCTTTTGAAGCTTTAGTTTCAGTGAATTAGCCACCAATTAGCTTACTTCCTATTGAGTTACAAGTGGTTTCCATTTTCATACATTGAGTTTCCCTCATCTTTATCATGATAATGGGGCTTGTGGTTGTTGTTGATATGTATATATTCAATTACAATTACTCATTGTATATCACATGGATGTAAGGATGAAAAATGGAACTTGGGGATGCATAACAAAAACCCTCATTTTCATAGATAAATTCATAAAAGCCAAAAGCCAAAGAAAATATTTCAGGGTTACACATTACAATTTACAATTCTCATAAGGAAACGAAAATCACTTAATTGAGCCAACTGTAGTGTGGAAGCAAGATAGATAAGACACCACCCCATGAACAAGAATGAATCGTATCTCCAACAGAAACCATACCTGCAATTTCCCAAGTTAGACCAAACCCTAAAATATCCAAGGTAAAAAACTCTTGAATAAAAGCTACAACAATAGAGCTTACCTCGAGTTTCCATGCCAAAATTACCAAGGTTTCCATGCAAAAAACAATGAGACCACCCAACTATACAAAATCCACCATTCCATGAGGAAAATTTTCATAAAAGTGGTCAAAATTGGTCCCAATAGCCTTAGTCAAAATTGGTCCCAACATCCTTAAGAGAATGCCCGCCACAATTCATGGTTTAAGAAGAATGCCCGCACCATGGTACCGTCCTATAGCTAGTTGGTGTGGATACCTATTCATGATTTGATTTTGCTTTAATATTTCTTGAGGAGAAAGATACATGCCTTCCAAAACAGGGTTTGTCACCAGTGGATGCAAAAATGGATAAGTAGCCTCAGAAAGATGCCTGCCCTAAATTATGGGTTAGAGTAAATGCCTGCAGCATATGAGGGTATTATATATTGGTCTTTGGAATACTTGACCATGTCTTCATATTGTCTTGGAAGTGGATGAAGAGAAAGTTATGTACCTACCAAAAGGGTGTTTTAGGAAGATTAGACCAAATTGAGAAATTTGTCTAAGTATGGAAATGGTGTTAAATCTGCCCAAGTGGCCTTAAGGAAATGCCCGCCATGCCTCATAGGATGATGTGAGAAATTTATTGAGAATGTGAGTCTCTATAGTGTTGTATGGAGCATATAACCATGTCACTTGCCTCACCAAACTACATCATATATTTAAGGAAGCCTTTGGTCCGAGTAGCCTTAATCAAAATTGGTCCCAGCATCCTTAAGAGAATGCTCGCCACAATTCATGGTTTGAGAAGAATGCCCGCACCATAATACTGTCCTATACCTAGTTGGTTTGGATACATATTCATGATTTTATTTTGCTTTAATATTTCTTGAGGAGAAATATAT
Source organism: Pseudotsuga menziesii (assembly GCA_001517045.1). Classification (NCBI taxonomy): domain Eukaryota; kingdom Viridiplantae; phylum Streptophyta; class Pinopsida; order Pinales; family Pinaceae; genus Pseudotsuga; species Pseudotsuga menziesii. The sequence goes on from LPNX010326512.1 coordinate 1,006,939, forward strand.
AGGCCTGCCAAAACAGGTTTTTCACCAGTGGATGCAAAAATGACTAAGTAAACTCAGAAAGATGCCCGCCCTAAATTATGGGTTAGAGTAAATGTCCGGAGCACATGGGGGTCTTGTTTATTGGTCTTCGGCCTATTGATGTAATTGTAACTTGGAAATGTATTCACTTGTATTTCTTATCTATTTTAACCTGATGTTTATTTCAGGATGTACTTGTATCATGTCATGCCCCGATTTTCCTATCGAGAGGATCTATAATGTAAACAAGTCATGTCAATTCATTAAGGGTAACCCTCCTATTGTCTAAGGGTTAAATTCCCCACAGTTCTGTGGAACTAGGGTTATTAGACTCTCCTAGAGAGGTCGGCCCTAGTAGGGTTTTAGTCATGTCGAGAATTAGTATAAATAGAGAGTTGGCCTCTCTATTTATCACACACTCATCCACACTCAGTTGTGGCACATAGCTGAGAAAGAGAAAGACACTGGGACAAGGAATAAAGAGGTTACTGTTGTTGGGAGATCATTTTACTGTTTTGGGGGTTTTACTTTTGGTGTTGATTCTATCTCTGAGGAAGTTGCAGGGTTTTTTCCTTTATGGTTTCCTCGAGGAAAAACACTGTGTTCATTGTCTCTTGTGTTTGATTGCTGTGCTTTTTGTTCTCTCAGTTAAAGATCCTAATGTTATGCTAGCTTAATGTTAAAAATCTAACATGGTATCAGAGCTAACCTAAGTAGAATACACTGTGCAAATGCAGGAACTAGGGATTCCTACTTTTTGGATATCTCTCCAAATATTTTCAGCAAAAGAAGGTTGGAATAACTCTCCTCCTTAGGGCGCATCTTTTTGTCGAAGCAGAATCCAATTCTGAGGTTTTTCAGTTTTGGACCCGACACTACTGCCGAAAATTAGGGCTTTTCATAGAAGTGGAATTTTTCAATGAGCCCAGGCCTAGATTGATCTCCTCCATAAAATCGAAGTTAGGGATCAAATTCAAAGCATTTGGTTGGACAGAACTTCAAAAAAGCAAAACCCTAATCTGCTCCTGAACCAGCACTATAGGATTTCAGCTCCAAATCCAGATCCAACATCTTAACCTAGTAAGATATAAATATTTTGTATTTCCATTTGAGGTTCTCAGTTAAGATTTCTCATCATACAAATCTTGATTAAAATCTTGAAGGAGCCGATAAATTTCGAGCCTAGAAGTATAGGATCTCCCTGGTCCTGGAAGAAAATGACTTGGACTCCTACATCCATGAGGAGGTTCCAGTTCCAGAGGGAGATGAGGCAAAGTCCTTACATAAGAATAAGTTGGTTATGGCAAAGAGGATCATTGTTGATTCTATCAAGGATCACCTCATACCACAAGTGTCCTCCCTCAAGACACCTAAAGCTATGTTTGATGCCCTAACCAAATTGTTTGAAGGGAAGAACATAAACTAGAAGATGACTCTGAGAAACCAACTGAAGAATGCGAAGATTCAGAATGTAGAAACAATCCAGTCTTACTTCACAAGAGTTTCTTAGATCAAGGAACAACTAGAAGCAATAGATGAAGAAGTGGAAAATGCAGAGATTGTAATGACCACCTTGAATGGTCTCCCTACATCATGGGACTCCTTTATTCAAGGAATCTATGCTAGAAATAAGTTATTCAAGTTCAACAGACTATGGGAAGAGTGCTCTTAAGAAGAATATTGGATAGAAGATCAAGAATAAAAGATGGGAAGTGAATATCAAGCTCTCATAGTTCACTCCAAGAAACCTAGAAGAAGTTCTCATCACCCTAGAGGTAAGTCCTTTTATAAAGATAACTCTAGAAAAGATTTATCTAAGAACAGATGTTATACCTGTGACGAGAAAGGACATTATGCTAGAGAATGTCCTAGAAACAAAAATTTCTATCACAAGAAGAAGGGAAATAAGAGAAGACATCATACTCATGCTGCAGAGGATGATGAACCTTCATCAAAGAGAACCAGATATGAAAGTGAAGATTCTTCAAGTGAGGAAGAATATGTCTTGATTTTCGCTCTCATGGGAAACATTACTCATGGAAGCAATGATAGCTTATATATAGTTGGGCTTCCAAATAGATGACGGGATTCAAGGAATCCTTTGTGAAACTTTCAGAACATGAATCACCTCACAAGGTGAAGCTCGGAGATGACTACCAGTATCCAATAAAAGGTAGTGGGGAATCCTTCTATAAGCTAGACTTTGGAAAGTCTACGAAAATGAAGGAAGTATTGTTTGTACCAAGACTCAAGAAGAACCTCCTCTCCATATCTGCATTAGATGCAAAAGGAATGAGGGTTACATTCATAGATGGTCAAGTCATCATGTGGCCAAAAGGAAAGACTATCGATGATGCAGTAGTGATTGGGGAACAAGAAGGAGGATTATACAAATTGAAGGGCCATCCAGAACAAGCCTTGGTCCATAATACAGTAGAGCCAAATGAACTTTGGCATAGAAGGCTTGCACATGTGCATTACAAAGCACTACCACTTGCAAGCAAAGCTGTTGAAGGCCTTCCAGAAATTCAAGCAAATAATGATGGGGTCTGCAAAGGATGTGCGAAAGGAAAGAACACAAAGAATACATTTCCAAGTAGCGAGAGCAAATAAAAAGGAATCTTGGAAATCATCCACTCCAATGTATGTGGTCCAATGTCATCAAGTTCACTAAGCGGGTATGTATACTATGTTTCTTTCATTGATGACTTTTCTAGGAAGACATGGATCTACTTCATGAAGAACAAAGATGAAGTATTCAGCAAGTTCAAGGAATTCGAAGCCTTGATCAAGAACCACACTGAAAAGAAGATCAATACCTTTCGATCAGATAATGGCAGAGAATTCATGTCAAATGAATTCAAAGAATTATGCAAAGACTCAGGGATTAAGAGGGATTTTTCCACTCCTTATAATCCACAACAGAATGGGATTACAGAATGGAAGAATAGAATTATCATGGAAGCTGCAAGAGCTATGCTTCATGATCAAGATATTCCCATGCATATTTGGGCAGAAGCTGCCAGAACAATGGTGTATGTATAGAACCATACTCCACACAGAGTACTTGAGAACAAGACTCCTGAAGAAGTCTTCTCCAGCAAGAAACTAGAAGTCAGCCATCTCAAAATATTCAGCTGTCCTGTGTACATACACATTCCAAAATAGAAGAGAACAAAATTAGATCCTTTAGGAAAGAAGGGTATATTTGTGGGATACTCTGAAATCTTGAAGGCTTGCAGAATATATTTCCCAGGGTACAAGAAGATTGACATCAGCATGGATGTGACATTTGATGAAGACACAACTTACAACAAATCCAGAAAGAGATATGTTGAAGAACTTGAAGAAGCAGAAGCACCCAAAATTCATGATACAACCATGAACGAAGAAACTCAAGAAGAAGATTGAGAATTTGAAGAACCACAAAGACCTGTAGATCCACCTCAGGAGAAGAATCCTCACAAGAGGAAACCTGCTTGAGTACGAGAAATTATCCAAGGTGCAGAAAGATATGGGGCTCCAGAAGAGAATCACAGAGAAAGAAAGAGGACCAAATCCTGCTCCGAGTATGTAGCATTACTATGTGATTTCATCAATAAAGAACCTTCCAATTATGAAGAAGTGGAAAAACTGAAAGAATGGAAGGATGCTATGAACAAAGAGTACCAATCGATCATGAAGAATGATGTTTGGGATGTTGTCCCAAGACTAGAAGGGAATTCAGTTGTAACTTCCAAATGGATCTACAAGATCAAGCATGCTGCAGATGGTAGCATTGAAAAATATAAAGAAAGATTTGTTGCTCATGGTTTCTCCCAGAAAGAAGGAATTGACTATGAAGAAACTTTTGCACCTGTAGCCAGATACACTTCCATCAGATTAGTACTTGCTTTGGATGTAGTAATGAAATGGAAGATACACCAAATGGATGTCAAGACTGCTTTCCTGAATGGTGTAGTAGAAGAGGAAGTGTATGTAGAGCAACCACTCAGTTTCGAGACACATAATAGAGAGTCTCATGTGTGCAGATTGAAGAAATCCATGTACAATTTGAAACAGGCACCTGGGACTTGGTATGGTAGAATTGATGGCTTTCTATCCAGTTTTGTCTTTACTAAGAGTAAACCAAATTCCAATCTTTATTACAAGGTTGAAGATGGCAACCCAGTGATGCTCCTATTGTATGTAGATGATCTGTTTGTAACAGGTATGGATGGGTTGATTGTTGATACAAAGAGGAATCTTGCTATCGAGTTTGAAATGAAGGACTTGGGTATGATGCATTATTTTCTAGGTATGGAGGTGTGGCAGAATGAAGATGGAATATCCCTCAGACAAGGGAAGTATGTAGTAGAGATCCTGAAGAGGTTTGGGATGATGGACTGCAAGGCTTTGGCCACACCTATGGCATCGAACCTGAAGCTATTAAGCGATTCTTCATCAGAGTTGGTTGATGCTATGATGTATCATCAGATGATTGGGTCCTTGATGTACCTGATGAACATGAGACCAAACATTTGCTTTGTTGTGAACACCTTGAGCCAGTTCTTGACAGATCCGAGACATGTTCACTTGATTGTTGCAAAGCATATTCTGAGGTGCCTGAGGGGTACAGTTGATTATGGGCTCAAGTGTGAGTCGAATCCGAAGATTAACCTGGAGGGTTATGTTGATTCATATTGGGCAGGTAGTGCCATCGATAGGAAGAGCACTTTAGGGTGTTGCTTCAGTATGGGATCAAGTGTGATATCTTGGCTTAGCAGGAAGCAATCCTATGTGGCACTGAATACAGCTGAAGCAGAGTATGTCACAGCTTGTTCAGCTAGTTGTGAGGCAGTATGGTTGCGGAAGCTGCTGTTTGATTTATTTGATCTCCAGTTGGATGCTACTTGTATATATTGTGATAATTAGAGTTGTGTGAAGTTGTCAGAGAACCTGATGTTCCATGACAAGTCAAAGCATATCGAGATCAAGTATCATTATATCAAGAATATGGTGCAGAGGGGAGCAGTGAAGCTCTAATATGTTGCGACAGACGAACAGATAGCTGATGTGTTGAAAAAAACATTGGCTAGGGTGAATTTTGAGTACTTTAGGGAGAAGCTTGGTGTTCTCCAGATCGAGGTTCCCTCCAAAGGGAAGTGATGAGTCCATGAGCCATTTTGACATGGTGAGGGGATTGGTTCCTTCCATGGTCAGATGTAAGGGTTGAGCCATTCTGTCATGGTGAGAGGATTGGTTACTTCCATGTCACATATGAGTGCTGAGCCATTCTGATATGATTGTAGGATTGGTTCCTACAGGATCATATATAAGGGCTATTTCCATTATTTGAATAGAGCTGCTTGGTGAGGTACTAGGAAAACTTAGTCTAGGACTAAGGACCATTCTGATATGACTGTGAGATGTGTTCTCACATGATCAGATATGAGTGCATGGACATTCTGATGTGATAGAGGGATGTGTTCCCACTTGATCAGATGTAAGGGTTGAGCCATTCTGTCATGGTTAAAGGATTAGGTTCCTCCCATGTCACATGTGAGTGCTAGCCATTCTGACAAGTAGGTCAGATGTAAGGGCTACTGCCATTATCTAGGAGAATGGAGGCACTTGGTCAATTAACAGGTAGCTCAGTATAGGACTGGGGGCCATTCTGATGTGACTGTAGGATTGGTTCCTACAAGATCAGATGCAAGTGCATGCCTTTCTGACGAGTAGGTCAAATGTGAGTGCTGGCCATTTTGATGAGTAGGTCAGATGTAAGGGCTACTGACATTCTCTAGGAGAAGGGAGGCGCATGGTCAGTTACCAGGTAGCTCAGTCTGGGACTAGGGGCCATTCTAATGTGACTGTAGGATTGGTTCCTATAATATTAGATGTGAGTGCATGCCTTTATGATGAGTAGGTCAGATGTAAGTGCTGAGCCTTTTCACAGATGATAGTAGTTGTGTCCTATCATGCTGGTGAATGTGAATGTTGGGCTTTTCTAATGTGATTATAGGATTGGTTCTTATATGATCAGATTTGAGTGTTGGGAATTCCTTTATGATGAGTAGTTCAGATGTAAGTGCTGGGCAGGCCATTCTGACTTGGTGTCAGATATAAGCACTGAAGAAGACCTACATGGAGGCTAGGCCTACAACTAGCATGAAAAAGGGCTAGGTCTATAGAACTTCCTGTGATGAGAAGAATCATGAGATAGCACCCGTGATGATCCAGTGATGATGATCTAGCAGTGATGATCCAGATTGAGTGATGATCCAGATCCAGTGATGATCTAGATCCAGTGATGATCCAGATCTAGTGATGATGACCAGTGATGATCCAAATCCAGTGATGAAGATGACTTGAAGATGTAGATGATGAGATGATCCAAAGAAGAAGACCAGTGATGAAAGTTGTGTCGAGAGAATACCTTCCTAGTTAAGAGGGAGTGTTGATGTAATTGTAACTTCAGAATGTATTCACTTGTATTTCTTATCTATTGTAACCCGATGTTTATTCTAGGATGTACTTGTATCATGTCATGCCCCGATGTTCCTATCAGGAGGATCTATAATGTAAACAATTCATGTCAAGTAATTGTGGGTAACCCTCCTATTGTCTAAGGGTTAAAGTCCCCGTAGTTCTAGGGCACTAGGATTATTAGACTCTCCTAGAGAGGTCAGCCCTAGTAGGGTTTTATTCATGTCAGGAATTATTATAAATAGAGAGTTGGCCTCTCTATTTATCACACACTCATCCACACTCAGTTGTAGCGCATAGCTGAGAAAGAGAAAGACACTGGGACAAGGAAGAAAGAGGTTATTGCTGTTGGGAGATCATCTTATTGTTTTTGGGGTTTTACTTTTGGTGTTGATTCTATCTCTAATGAAGTTGCAGGGTTTTCTCCTTTATGGTTTCCCTAAGGAAAAACACTATGTTCATTGTCTCTTGTGTTTGATTGATGTGCTTGTTGTTTTCTCAGTTAGAGATCCTGATGTTATGCTAACTTAATGTTAAAAATCTAACACAACCTACCTGACCATGTATTCATATTTTCTTTTAAGTGGATGATGAAAAATTTATGGACCTACCAAAATGGTGTTTTAGGCAGATTAGTCCAAATTGAGAAATTTTTCTAAGTATGGACTTGGTGTTAAATATGCCCAAGTGGCCTTAAGGAAATGCCCGCCATGCCTCATAGGATGATGTGAAAAATGTATTGAAAATGTGAGTATCTAGAGTGTTGTATGGAGCATACAAACATGTCACGTTACTCACCAGAGAGTCTCTAAGGAGGAATATGTCAACCTGCCAAAAGTGCCTCCCATCCATATTTGCACTATTCCAGTACTGGAAAAACTACATAAGTGGCTTCACGAAAATGCCTGCCAGAGATTGTCCTGATGATGATAAATTTATCTGAGGGTATGGGGTTGTTCTTTGATGAACTAGATATATTTTGATGTTCTTATTTTTTCTTATGGTGATCACATGAGGAAAATAGAAATCTGCCAAAATAAAAGAAAAACTTTTTGCATATTCAAAAGTATGAAAAATTGACTAAGTGTTAAGAACAGGAGTTTGAGAGGTCAGTTGGAAATGCCCACAAAGGGCTGTCTTTGTGCAAGGAAATTCATCAAATGTCATGGATCCACTATTTGGTAATTTTTCCATATGCTCATGACTTCAGATCTCCATAGGGTGTTCACACATGTGAAGTAGGAGTCTGCCAAAATAGGAAGAAATATGTTCTGATGCTCAAAAGAAGTTAAGAAGCTATTTTGATATGCCTACCAAAGACTCAGGTTGTCTTAGTAAATTCTAAAGGTGACATGGTATTTTTTCCTAGTGGATTGTCCCTCCAACCATACCTTCAGTTTGTTTAGTGATGGTCAGATGACAAAAATATGAGTCTCATGATGTGATGAGGTTGGAAAGACACATGATGGTGTCATAATGTTTCATGATGTGTTTGTTACATTCTAATAGTGGTTTGCAAGAGTATGATAATTTTGGGAATTGGACTAAGTGATGAAAAACTACCCTAAAGTAGATGCGTTATGAAAATGTCCACAGTAATTCATTAGAAGAAGAAAATTCTCGCTGAGGAGAGACAAACAAGCTTCAGAGGATGAAAGTGGTCATGATGGAATCACCATGTTGTCCTCTACCCATTGGGTGTCTCACACCTCAAATTGGATGAAAATAAAAATCTCATCACGTTGACCTGGGTTTGATAAAAATTTTGGTAAAAATGCGTAAGTGACCTCAGTAAAATGCCCGCCATTTCCAATAGTTGATGGATTAAATTGTTCTAAGGGTATGGGTCTCTAGAGTGTTGATTGGTCCTTTTAACCACATCATTATTTTTTCCAAAAAATCTCTGAAGATGAATTTACTAGTATGCCAAAAGTGCCCTCTGGCTTGTTTTGATCCAGTCCAGTAAAATGCCTACCCAACTCAGAAGAAGATGAGTCTGAAGGGGAAATCAGTCTGGTTGTGCTGAATGGGATGTACTATATCATCTGGTATCATTGGTTTGAGATTTGGTCGAAATAAAAATCCCTCATGTTGACTTAGGGTTTTATAATTTTGTCCAAGTGGTAAATCTGTAGTTTAAAATGCTATTTTCAAATGCCCACCAGATGATGTGTGTGTGTCAATTAATTCATCAAATGAAATGTATTTGTTCCTTGTTGAAGTGTTTATCAAGTCATGGTTTCATTTTTCCCTATGGAAGTCACATCAGTGAAAAATTAACCTTCCATGTTGAAAAAAAATCATGTTCACACAGTGTATGAGTTTGCTCGCACATAGCTTAAAAATATATACTAACTTTTTTTTTGCAGATTCCTGCACAAGCCATATATTTAAATATAGATTGCTCAGCTAGTTAATTAAAAAAATATGAAATAAATAAGAGACATAAACAAAACAGAGTTTATTATTTAATTAACATACAAAAATTTAATTTATTTCAAAGAGATTGATTCTTTCTTTCACAACCTACAAGTAGTCTCGTATTGATCACTGAAAACATTGGATTCGAAGATGAATTCTCTATAATGTTATCTTATATGCTGATAAATACAAAACTCCATCATACAAAAAAAAAGTTCATTAACTTTCGATAAATACATATATACATTGATATGCCAACTAAAACATATTTTTCATTATATGTCGATAAATACAAAACTCCATAATACAAATATTTTTTTCATTCACTGCCAATAAATACATATATACATTGATTTATACATGTCTAGCACATTTCAGAGATGGCTGCAATCCATCCTCTTGAGAAGAAGACAAATCTAAATTGTCTCTCTTGCCTTTCGTAGAAGACTGTAATTATTCTGGAGTTGGACAAGGCACTTATTGCGATTTATTTTCAAGCTCTTTAACTCTCTGTGAAACTTTTTTAAAATTTTCAAGAAAAACATTTTTTCCTCCATCAATTTGTTCAACATTTACACATTTTTCTTATACTTCATTGATTCTTGTTCTTCCTTGACCTCCAATTTGTCTCTGGTATGTTTCAACTAATTTTTAACTTCAGTCAATTCACATTTCAGATTATGTATTTCTTTCTCCTACTTTCTTTCCCTCAACTCTGTCTCGTTGGGAAGGACATGAATTTCACTCATCGTAGCAGCTAGCCCTTTTAATTCCTTCTCCAAATCATAAATTTTGGATTTAAGTGTTTGAATTTCCATATCACATCCCAAATGCTGAACTTTTCTACCTTCTAAGAGTTTTGATTCCATCTCCCTTATTTTTGCATCTTTCTCGGCCATCTTCTCTTTCATTTCTTTATGTAATGGTGATGAGCCATACAAATCACCTAGTGCAAGGCTCATTGAGAAGATTTATTGTAGCATCTTCTCTCGACTTGCTAAGGAATTCTCTCGCTCTTCTAAGGACATTGTACATGTAGGTGTATTTTTCCTTCTACCCTTACCTTTACCCTTACCATTGTCTCCTTTGGTACCCTTACCTTCACCCTCACCACCTTCTTCACTGGAAATTTTTTTTCCTCTACTTTATTTTTTAAGTTTTAAACTTTTAGAGATCCTTGCTAACCTTGTTCCTTTCGGTTTATCAGCTTTCCTAGAAATTTTTTTCTCAAATCAGAAATTATTGATTCTAATTCTCCAACTTTTTTTCCATGGCTTCCCTCCCACTCTTTCAACTTCAACTGATATTCTTGTACTACCTGTTCATATTCTTTAATCTTCTTCTCTGTTACCTGTAAAGGACCCATTTCTATCCTCACTGGTGGTACATTGAGAACAGGTGGTATTTTTTTCAACTCTTCTTTGAGTTCACTCACTTTAGCATTAGCTTTTTCCAAAGCCTCTTCATACACAACCCTCACGGACTGAATTTCCTTTTCAGCACCATCAGTGTGTTTTTCTACTTCTTTGGATAATAATTTAACCATTTCGTCTTCCCCTTTTATAATTATGTCCACTCTGAAATGATTATCCACAACTGTCTTCCGCAACGCTACTATCTGTTTTAGGCATTATAAAATATTATCATCTTTTCTCAAGCACTCTTCTACCCAATTGCATATATAGGAAGCTTGTTCCTTGAAATTATCCATTTTATCATATAGGATGAACACGTACCTACTATCGAACTTATATGATGCAATGTCTAAATGCATAGTGGAAGCCCTGATTCTGATTTGGAAGAACAATCATACTCAATTGCCAACTGTTTAGGAGGAATTCTATCAGGAATGTCTTAAGTTATGGCAACACGAATTTCATCATTTGTGACCAAATCATGATAATGTACTCATAATTCGCCATGGTTCTCAAGACTTTGTACTGGCAATTCCTAGTTCTGTTTAGCAGGGTGTAATGGTAATTCCCCATGGTGCTCAGGATATTGTACTAATTCCTCATTATGTTCCCTGCTTTTACGTTTCCTAACGTATGTTTTATGAACAGGTGGTTTTGGAAAAGATATTTTTCCATGCTAGTTGATATCACCAATCTTTGTTTTAGTAGCATCGGGTCGACATAAATCAATAATTTTTTGAAGTTTTCCCAGGAAACTAAAATTAACCTTCCTTAATTGGCTCTCTTGCAGGGAAGAGTGGAGTTTCTTAGCCAGTAGATAAGGAATATATATAGGTATATATTCCACCCATTGTATCACTGCCCACATACATTCACCTGAAATGTCAACCCTGTGATGATTCAGAATTGTCCTAAGGACAATCTAAATCAAATTTTTGTATATTTCGGGAGGGACATCTTGCATTTTTAAACCATTCCTTGAAAAATTTACTTCTTGCCCACAAATTTTACTAGCCATCTGGTTCTTCTCCTATCTGGGAGTTTTCCTTGAGCTTAAAATCGCTCCCCCTCTGCGTGGAATATTTGTAGCTTGGGAAACCAAATCAGGGTTGAGGTATAACCACTTCCCAAAAATTATGAGTTTCGTATTCCCAACATCATATTTTGAAATTTCCTCATCTATCTCCTCATCAACATAACTAAACATTCCCCACAAAAAGTCAAAAACTTCTGCTTTCCTAGCCAGTAACTAGAAAAATGGGGGTAAACAATTTACTTTCCTTTTTATCTTTTAAACCATAGGCTAAATCAACTTCCCTTTGCAACGTAAGATCAATAAATTGATGTCGATGATGAAGAGCTGTTTTAATCATCTCACTGACACTGGTAGAAGATGGAAAGAAGATTGAAAATGTGGGAAAATCTCACAAGGTTAAATTATAAATTCAAGAGTATAATCTGGAATCCAATGGTTGCAAAAATTGGGTACTTACTCTACTAACCATCAAGAGCACTTCAACAAGTTAAAATGTCTAGGAAAAAAGTACAAATTGTATGGTTTCCAACCACCACAAACTCAATTGGTTACATCGCATCAAATGGAAAGGATAATTCAAAAAGGAGAACCTGCTTACCTAATTCAATGTCAAGAGATGGATTTCCTAACATGTGAGGGAGATGACTACAAACCACCATATATAAAAGAGCTAATCCAAAAACACCACAAGGTGTTGCAAGAGCTTTTGATGGAGTTCCCACTAAATAGGAAGATTGAGCACTCGATTGAGATAGAACTAGGGGAAAAACCTATCAACATCAAACCGTATAGATATCCCCATAAACGTAAAACAAATATCAAAAGGTTGACCCAATATTTGTTAAAATGTGGATTTGTTTTAAAGAGTAGAAGCCCTTATGCAATTCTAGTAGTGCTAGTTTGAAAGAAGGATGAATCTATCAGGTTGTGCATAGATTACAGAGGACTCAACAAGGTAACAAATAATAATAAATTCCCTATCCCATTCATTGATGAGATGGTGGATGAACTTCATTGACCTAAGTACTTATCTAAATTAGACTTGAGAGCAAGATATTACCAAATTAGGGTTATATTAGAATACATCCAAAACTGCCTTCCATACTCATGAGGGCCATTATGAGTTGAAGGTAACTCCATTTGGGTTAACTAGTGCTCCAACCACTTTCCAAGCTGCAATGAAAGAATTGTTCCAGCCATATTTTTGAAGGTTCATATTAGTATTTTTTGATGATATCCTCATATATAACAAAAATTGAAAAGAGCATGTCCGACATTTAGATCAAGTACTCACCATCTTGGAAGAACATCAATTGTTTGCAAAAATGTCAAAAAACACTTTTGGAAAAGAAGAAGTGGACTATATTCACCATATAATATCCAAGGAAGGAGTCAAAGTTGATCCAAGCAATATCAAGGAAATCACCGAGGGGCCCAAACCATCTAACATCTCAAAATTAAAAGGGTTTCTAGGATTAACAGGATACTATCGAATATATGTGAAGAATTATGACCATAAGACTGCACCTCTAACAAATTAATTAAATAAAAATTCATTTCAATGGAATGACAAATTTGAAAAATATTTTGAAGCATTGAAAAGCATTATGTCATCAACACCAGTATTAGCAACCCTGGATTTCATAAAACCCTTTGTAGTTGAGTGCAATGCTTCAGGATTTGGGATAGGAGAGGTCTTGATGCAAGAAGGACATCCCATAGCATTTGAAATCCGGAAGCTCAATAAGAGAGAGATTTTAAAATACATGTATTATAAGGAAATTCTTTCCATTATATACGCTCTAAAAAAATGGCTACAATACCTCCTAGGGAGCAAAATATTGATAACAACATACCACAATAGTATTCAATATCTCCTGCAATAACAAACATTGTCAACTGAACAACAAAAATGGAGAGAAAAAATTGCTACATTTGTCTTGGAGATACTGCATAACAAAGGAAAGGACAATGTAGTTGTTTATTCCCTTTCCCAAAAATATGAAGAACTCGGGATTATGCAATCTCAGTTGTATTTCCATTCTAGTTAGATGAAATCCAAGGAGACTATTCCAACGACCAATAAATGATCCTAATCGAGGTCCAATATTTGAATGGAGGAATGGAATCCTTTGGCATATGGGAAGGATCTACTTAATCCATATATATAGTTTTAGGATCAAGGTGTTTATAGAATCTCATGATTCCCCAACCATGGGACATGTAGGTTTTTTCAAAACTTACTACAATCCCAGGAAATTATTCTAATGGAAGGGGATGTATAAAGACATTCAGAAGTATGTAGCCAAGTGTAACACCTATCAAATAAACAAAATAAAAAATGTCGTGACTCCAAGGCTACTCCAACCGCTTCACATTCGAAACTAGAAGTGGGAGGAAATCTCCATGGAATTTATTGAAGTGTTACCCTTATTCGAAGGAAAGGACAAAGTATTCATGGTAGTACATCGATTAAAAAAATATACACATTTTGTGGGTATTAAGAAAACTGAATCTGCTAAAAAAATAGCTGAAGTGTTTGTAAAAATATTTATAAATTACATGGATTTCCAAAAATCATCATTACTGATAGAGATTCCAAATTCACAAGAAATGTTTGGTAGGAATTCTGCAAACAAGTTGGGATCACTCTTAACATGAGCTTAGCCTATCATCCCCAAACATATGGACACAAAAAAAATTGTTAGCAAATGTTTGGAAGCCTATCTTCATAGTATTGTCACTTACAAGAAGAACAAATGGTTACAATGGTTACATCTTGCAGAATGGTGGTATAACTCCACCTATAATACATCCGCCAAGATGACACTTTTTCAAGTATGGTTACGTGTCTCCACGATGGAAGGAAATCATTCAAGGTGATGCAAAAGTACCTGGAGTAAAAATTCAACTCGAAGAAAATCAAAAAATAATGCAATTCCTCAAGGGTAATTTGATTATGGCACAAAATCGTATGAAGCAATAAGCAGATCTACATAGAACAAAATGAGAGTTTGAAGTAGCATATTGGATATTTGTGGGACTTCACCCATATAAGAAACCGGTACTTAAGCAACAAGGGAATAATAAATTCGATCCCAATTTTTATGGACCATATCAAATTATCCAACATATTATCCCCATAGAATACAAATTGAAGTTACCGGATAAGAGTCGAATTCACAACATTTTTCATATCTTGAATCTTAAAAAATTATTGCGTCAACATCAAAATTCTCATACGACACTTCCTACCTTGGATGAAGAAAGGAAACTTGTATCAGAACAAGATGATTGGGATAAATTGGAAAGAAGGGTGAGGAGTACAATACGATTATGCTTATTAGACTCTGTTTTGTTGAACGTATAGGTTGAAGATAGTGCGGTAAAGCTTTGGGGGAAACTAGGGAGTTTGTATCAATCAAAATACCTTGTGAAAAAGTTGTTTTTTCCAAAGAAATTGTTTCATCTCAGAAGGGATGAAAATGACACAGTGATAGAGCATATGAATGTCTACAATACTCTGGTAAGTCAGATAACCTATGTTGGCGTTAAAAATGGTTGAAGAAGATAAATGTATTACATTATTATGTTATTTTATAGATTCCTCGGACAACCTAATTGTTGTAATAGGTATTGCTAGTCAAGTGACCTTAAAATTTGATGAAAGAGTATCATTCCTACTATCAGAAGAGATGAGGCATAAAACCATGGATAATCATAGCTTGGATGGAATGTTTGTGAGAGGTATCCCTAGGAGAGAAACAAAAATAAGGGGGGATATCTAAATATAAGTATAGATCTAAATTCCCGGGAAAAGGAATAAGGAAGTGTTGGAAATGTGGGAAATCTAGGAACTATAAAAAGGATGGAATATCTAAGAATGTTGAGAAAGGAAATGGATCCAAGGACACCCCTTCCATAGAGGAAAATACCTCCTCAAAAGAAGTAGGTATGTGTACCTAGCTTCCATTGGTAATCATTTAGAACGTGATATATGGTTGATTGACTCAGGTGCGTCATGTCATATGACCCCTCATAAGGAGTGGTTTTGTGAATATGAAAAGTACAATGTAGGAGATGTGTACTTCAGAGATGATTCACCAACCAGTATCAGTGGATGTGGTAGATTCAATATGAAAATCAAAGATGGAATGATTAGAACTCTACCTGGATTTCTACACATTCCAAATATAGAAAGAAACTTGATATCAATTGGAAAGATGGATATTGTAGGTGTAAAGACTATGTGTGGAGATGGTGGTTGAAACATGGTTCAAGGATCAATGGTATTTATGAGGGGAGTTTGGTATGTAACTCTACACAAAATATTGGGAAGAGCCATCATCGATGAATGTAACAGTTCTGTTGTGATTGAGTAAGGAAGTAAAGATGACAGAACCTTGACTTCATCATAAGGAAAGACAATGCTATGGAATCAAATATTGGGGCATATTAGAGAGAAGGGATTTCAAGCATTACAAGATAAATTTATGGTTGAAGGTATGAATGATTGCACTCTTGATTTTAATTTCTATGAACATTACATATGGAAAATAGAATCAAGTAAGATTTGCATTTGGTGCTAGAAGAGCAAAGGGAATTCTAGAGTTAGTACACAATGATGTATTTGGACCTGTGCATGTTCTATCATTAGGTAGATCTATGTATTATGTTTCATTTATAGATGATTTCTCAAGGGAAACATGGAATTATTTCCTTTGAAATAAATATGGAGTATTTGCTAAGTTTAAAGAATTTAAGGATCTTGTAGAAAATATTCCAGAAAAAAAAATAAAGGTGTTGAGGACAGATAATGGTGGAGGGTTCTACAGGAATGAATTTGAGGACTTCTGTAAGAAGTGTGGTATATCAATGCAGATGACTACTCCATACACACCTCAATAGAATGGAGTTTCCGATATCATGAATAGGACATTGTTGTAAAATGAAATAAGCATGCTAAGAAGTGTTGAGATAGGACAAGAATTCTAGGCAGAGGCGGTGTATACACAATTTTACTTGGTAAATCGATCATCCACATCAGCATTGGTTGAAAAAACTCCATAAGAGGTATGGACTGGTAAGAAACCCTCTATTAAGAATTTGTATTTTTTTGGCTACGATGCTTATGTACATGTTCCAAAGGAGAAAAGGAGAAAGTTGGATAACAAAGGTGAAAAAATGTATCTTTATTGGCTATAAAGATGATGTGAAAGGTTATAAGATTTGGAATGTTGTAACTAAGAAGGTTTTTTAAATTTGATATGTTGTGTTTAGAGAGGTAAAATAAGTCCTCGAAAAGGAAGTGACTCCAATGGAAAAGGAACCAGAGAAGATAGAGTTTGAGTTAGAAGGTGAAGAATCTTACTCAACAGAAGAAGAAGAACCTCATACCCCAGTTTTGAGAAGATCATCTTCAGAAAGAAGGCAATCAGAAAGGTATTACCCTTGTGATTTTTTCTCTCATTTTTATTTGTCCATTACTGATGATGATCCTAGAAATATGAAGGACGTTGTTGATGCAGAATATAGTGATCTTTGGAAGAAGGACATGGTTGAATAAATGGATGCCCTGGACAAAAATGGAGCTTAGGATCTAGTCCAGTTACCAGCTAGAAGAAAATATGTTGGGAGAAAATGGATGTTTAAAAATAAGTTGAATACAGAAGGTAAAGAGGAGAAGTACAAAGATCGCTTGGTATAAAAGGCTTATTCTTAGGTAGAGGGAATTTATTTTGGTGAAATATTTTCTCTAGTTGCAAAATTAACTTCCATTATATTTCTTCTTGCTATTGTTGTTGCTTTTGATTTTGAGGTAGAGAATATAGATGTGAAGACAAGGTTCTTACATGGATATCTCAAAGAATAAATCTACATGAAGCAACCAAAAGATTTTATAGTAAAGGGAAATAAATAGTTGGTATGTAAACTAAAGAAGTCCCTTTACGATCTAAAGCAATATCCAAGGATGTGGTGCTAAAATTTTGACACGTATGCACTTATATTGGGTTTTATGAGAAGCAAGGCTGATCACTATGTATATTCCAAATATATTGGTGATCTTGTCATTAACATAGTATTGTATGTTGATGACATGTTGTTGATTGGGAACAAAAAATATGTTATAAAGTAAGTGAAGTCTCAACTTTCCTCCAAATTTGACATGAAGGATCTCGGTGCTGCAAACTTCATTTTGGGAATGGAGATAAGAAGAGATTGTGCAAACAATAAGATCTATTTAAATCAAAGAAAATATGTTGATATGGTACTACATATATTTAACATGCACGAAAGTAATTCGATCAAGATTCCTATTCCTGTAGGTGTAAATTCATCTATAAAGAAGTGTCCCAAGACACAGGAAGAGGAAGAAGACATGTCATGAGTTCCATATGCCAATGCAATTGGAAGTTTTATGTATGCAATGGTATGTACTAGACCAAACATTGCTCATGCAGTGGGATTTTTGAGAATATATATGTCAAATACAGGGAAAGAGCATTAGACATATGTAAAGAGGGTCTTTATATACTTGCATGGAACCACAGACTATGCAACTTGCTACTAAGGAAGACCTGAACCAAACAGAGTAATAAATTTACATGGATTTGTTAATGCATACTAGGCTAGAGGTATTGATCATACAATATATACAAGTGGGTATGTGTTTAACCTATTTGGAGGAGCTATCAGTTGGATGAGAAAGAGACAAGCTGTAGTTTCACTCTCAACTACAGAAGTTGAATACATGGAAGCCACACATGCCAACAACAAAGTAGTATGGTTGCAGAGACTCTGTTCAAGTATTGGGTTTGTAAAGAAAGCTATAATGTTATATTGTGATAACCAAAGTGAAATATTCCTAGAAAAGAACCCTACTTATCATGATAAGACAAAGCATATTGATGTGCAATATCACTTTGTGAGAGATATGATTGAAGACAAGAAGGTGTTGCTGGAGAAGGTTGACACCTTGAAAAATGTTGCAGACTCATTAACAAGTATGTCAGTATAGAGGAGTTCTCTTGGTGTAGACAATATATGGGCATTGATTCCCTGAACCTATGAATTTATGAGTACATGACTCATTTCTATGCAAAGAAAACAATAAGACATGGGATAATGTTGGAATAATACCATTATGCAACTCACCTGCACTTCAAATTTGAAAATACATTACTATAATTTTTTTTATTAGAGAGAATAAGACATTTCCATCTCACAAAATGAGTCATATATTACCAAAATCAAAAAATAACCCTGCTAATAGAAAGCAAAACAAAGTCATACCAAAACATTCAACATATTATATTAGATGCAAACGTATATAAGATAAATATTTAGAAAAATCAGGAGTTGCTAAAGGAGCTTCAGAAATAGATTCTTTGATCCTAAGAAAGGCGTCTTTATCCTGATCACCCCATTTAAACTCTGCATATTTTCTAATCTTTACTTGTAGTGGTCTAACAATTTCGAAAAAACAAGGAACAAATCTGCATATAAAATTTATTTTTCCTAGGAATGACTACATGGATTTTTTGGAAAAAGGATAACTAATTTTTAATATTGTTTGGGTCCTTTTCTGATAATTTTTAATTCCTTCTTTCAACATAATAAATCCAAGTATATTTCCTTCTATTACAGAAAAAATAGATTTCTTGGATTTAAGCAAGATGCCATATTTCCTACACCTTTCAAAGACTATTAAGTTTCAAGTGCAGAATATCATTGACCCTCTTCTTTGAAAAGATAATGATACCATCAAGGTAAATGACAAGGACCTGGTTGATCAACCCCTTGAAAGAAACATACATTTCTCTTTGGAAAGTTTCCCTATAATTTATTATCCCAAAGAGAATCTTACAGTATGCATATGTCCCTGGGGTGTTCTGAATGTAATTTTCAGTTGGTTTGAATGTGAAACTAGCACCTAGTTAACCTGAAAAAATGTCTAATAAAGACAACATTTCTGAACCAACAACTTTATGCACTACTTATTCCATGGGAGGAATAGGGTAGTTTTCTTTATTAGATGCCTTATTTAGATTACCGAAATCTACACACAATAATATAACCCTATTTTTTTCATAACAGGGACTAATTTAGAAACCCACTTAGTGTTCCTAATACAAAAAATAATCCTAGAAAACAACAATTTATTTAATTCATCTTTTACTACTGGCTACAAATTTAGGTGAATTTTCCTCAGCTTCTGCTATAAGGGTTTAGATTGTGGTTTTAAGGGGATGAAATGATGCATAGTGTTGGGGTAAAATGTCTTCCTATCATCATATATCCAAGTGAACATATCTCTGCATTATTTGAACAATTTGTTGAATGTTTTTTTTTCTTCATGGGAGCAATTATTACCTAGATTGACGCTTTTGGGATGGTTTTATGTGCCTATATTGATTACATCAAACTACATACTTGAGCAACGTGTTTTTCAGTGGTCTATTTTCTAAATATATCGTGCAAAAAAAAACTTCTCAAGTTTAAGCATAGATTTAGGGACAGATTTTACCATTTCAAATGCATCATTTGCCATATGAGGTTTATGTATTACTTAAAAGTCTCACACATTTTCACCATGGGTAATTTCATCAATAGAATAGTCCTGGAATGTGTCCTGCATCATAAGAAAACCAATCACCCTCTCATCAGAATTAAAAAAAAATCCAACTAACAATATTGTAAGGGATCAAATGCCTAAAAATAAGATCTATAGAAAATTCATTAGACAAGAACCCTTCAGTTGGTATCAACTCTAATGATACGTTAGCTAACATATCGACTTCCTGATTAAGATGCCTAGGAATGGAATTTATGTTAAATGCATCAAATTGTGAAATAAGGTTCCATAACTCGTCTTAATAATTTTTGAGGTGAACAAATTACAATGAATTGAATTCTTCACCTAGTTAATTATAATTTCCTAATTGCCAAACATTGTTATAATTTTAAAGTTGAAATTCAATGCTTTCTTGAGCCCTTGAATGAGTGCCTCATATTCTGCAGTATTTTTTGTGCATTGAAATTCTAATCTACAAGCTAAAAATACCTTATTACATTTTGCGTCTATAAGAAAACATCTGACACCAGCGCCTTCACTAGATCGATACCAATCAAAATACAAATTCCACACACCATTATTTACATCGTTATATACATAGTTTACATGCTTAAATACTGAACATGATGTGGACGCCTATGAAAAATGGCATAATTCAGAATGTTATTGTAGATTTACAAGGGGGGGATTTTCATCCTGAAAATTACCAAAAAATAGTCAAAATTGTAATTTCCAAGAATATTATTAGAAAACATAATTAGTTTATTGGATTGTTTGATTCGGTGATAGTATGTGTCATGATCCTTTCTTTGTATAACCTTATCTCATTAGGATTACCATTCAAGGGTAGCCACAAATGTGACCAGTTAATCGCAAAATACCCTTTAAGTTGCTCAAACCACTGTCTACTAAGAAAAAGTCCTTATGCCTCAGGGATATAAACCGCCACAATATCAATGATTTAGTGAAATTAGGGGTTGGAATAAAGTGTAATTAGTACTTGTTTCATCTCTCCTACTGTTAAACGTACAACATCGTGAAACATTCTCCAACACAATCTTGTGAAGCCAAGATTGGGCCTCATGTGTTGAGGTAGAGATCCTAAGTTAGACTCAGTAAATTGGAGTAGAATTCTTGGGTTGTACTCAATAATGACTAAGACTTCAGTCTAAAAGGTCGTTCCTTATGTGTTGAGTTGAATGCTTTGAAATATCAAAGTGACAATGTTGTAAATTCTTCTTAGAAAAGGCTCAGTACTTGTGTGTCAATCCAGATCCTCATGTGTTGAGGTGGACCTCTAGTTATAGAGGTAATTATTTGCATGTTGAGAATTAATGTTGTGTGATGTATTACTAACCATGGTCCTCGATTCCTATTAAGTATCCTTTAGAAATTTTCCACCTCTAGATTGAATTACTTTAGCATATGATCATTTGGTCCGAGAGTAATATAATATGATCACAACATCCAAAAATATTCTTAGTATAATATGATAGGGTAGATAAAATAAAGTTAGCACATATTGAGCATGCAGTAAAGATAAGAAATAAATTTAAATGTATAGATAATAACAGAATTTGAATTTCTTATGGCAAGACCTCAGTGGACTTGAATTGTTAAAATCTTTAGTTAAAGAAGTAATGTATGCATCTATTAATTAAAGGAGAACTCAAAGTGGTCACTTCATTAAATCAATCAACCTAATTCTAGTTAAGCTTAGTTTAATAAAGTGTTAATAAAAAGGAGCTAGTTAACTAAAGTGTTTTTCATGATGACACTTTAGTTAAACTAAAAGACGACACTTCAGTTAATTAAGAGTTTGCGTGATAACAACTGAGTTGTTGCATTACGAAAATTGAGTTAGAATCCTAAATAAGTGATCCTACATCAAGTTAGAAGGAAATTTGATCCTGATGTTAGTTAAGCATGATTTAATTTCAAAGATGAAATGCATTTCACATTGATTATGTAGTATTGAATAAATTGAGGTGCACAACAATTATCCAAGAAGGAAATTCGCTATAGTTTGCATGGGAGGATAAGTCCCCATGTAGTGATTTACTATTTCTTGCATGGCACTCGTTTTCACAAGTTATTAATGTGTTGGAAACATTGAAAAGTTAAACCGATTGATATCTCTTCTCTATTGCTGAGTATATACATGTGGGGTGTTTTTTGTTCTCTCTTATCTTGCACTTGAGGTGTTGAAAGAAATATTCTATTGTAAAAGACATTCTCTGCTGTCTATCATAATTATACAATGAATATTTGTTGGGTTTTTTCAACCTTATCATTTTGAGGTTTTTCCCTAGGGTACATCTTGTGTTATGGTTGAATCTTTTATATGATTGATTGTTCTATTGAATCAAGTACTCATTTATTCTACACTTAAAGAATTACAGATCAAAGCTCAACCAAAATTCAACATGGTATCAAATCTTGAGGTGTGAAGGAGCTAATTATTTCCAAGAAAACTTGATCCTATTTAGATCCTGAGGAGTTGAGTACATTAATTGAAGACAATGGCATCAATCTTAGTACGACTAGAAGACTGACTTGAAGGCACTTCAAATTTCAACACATGGAAGGCTATGGTTCTAAACATTCTGGAGGAACATGACTTAGATGGATACATATCTAATATGGTGGAGGATCCCACATCTAATGCAATGTGCATTAACTGCAAGAAGAACCAAGCTAAATCCAAACAAAACATCTTTGATTCAATGAAGGACAACTTGATTTCTTTTATTAGTCCTTTGAATACCACAAATGAATGTTTTAATACTTTGACAAACCTCTATGAGAAGAAGTATATAGGTCAAAAGAGGGAATTAAAGAATAAGCTTCAAAATTTGAATATGGAGAAGGATGAGAAAGTGGCCTCTTTCTTCACTAAGATACCTCATGTAAGAGATCACCTTACTAGAATTGGGATAGTGGTGGATGAAAATGATCTATTTCAAACTTCTATTTATGGTCTCCCATCCTCAAGGGAGACATTCTTAGCCATTGTTAATGGCCCAGAGGTTTAACCTAACTTTGAGAGGTTGTGACATGACTACCTCCAAGAGGAAGGGTGAATCCAAAGCAAAACTATCTCCACCAAAGAATAAAATCCTTCTCATATGGCAAGGATGAAGAGAGGAAATAAGCATTCTTCTCATAAGAAGTTTCCACATTCTGTTATATATATAATAATTATATAACGGTAAAGAAACATAATTATATATATACATTATATATATACATTATATATATACATTATATATATATATATATATATATATATATATATATATATATATATNAATGTGAAAACTTCTTATGAGAGAAATGTTTATTTCCTCTCTTCAATATATATATAATAACACAAACTAAAATAATTATGATGTATAGTTAGTATAAATAAAAGGAGAGAGTCATGAATTTATGTAACGCCACCTCAAAAAAACCGATACACAGATATAAAATCCGGATTCTTATTGTAATCAATCATCCATTGAAGTTTATAATACATATCATATTTTTTTTAGTCTAACATTTTTCTTTAGCATGAAGTTTGCATTTCAGTGGTATCAGACAGGGATGATTTTAAGGAACCATACTTATTTAAAAGTGTATAAATGTTGCCGAATATTACCAATTCTTAAAATGCCAACTATAAAATGATTGGCGATATTTTTCAAAAAATATTTTAATTTCCAAGGATTTTATATCGTTTATATAATAATTTGGCGATTTTTAGAGTGAAAAAATTTTACCCCATTAAAATTGGGCAGAACAGGGCTTCAAAAAATGCAAAATGGCGAATCTTTTTTGGGAGAAAAACATGGAAAAATAGCCCACTGGGCTAAAATTCGCCCCTAAAATTATCCCTGGTATCAGAGCAAGAAGATGCCTGCTACAATTTTCGTTGATGTCCAAAATCCAAATCCACCGTCCATCATTGATACCTTATTTGTTGTCCATTGTCAATGTTTTCATTTTCTACCGCCCCTTATGGCTTCTAACCCATGTATCTCCATCCGCCCGCATCTCTCATGTCTTCTATTCCCCCTGCCTGTACCTCCCACATCTTCTCTTCCTCCTGCCCATAGCTCCCACATCTGCTCTTCCCTCCCACATATCCCTCCACTCTCCTGTTCCTTCACCCATTCCACATGCATGCGACCCACACTTTCGTTGCTCCATGCTCCTGCTTTTTTGTTGCTCCACGCTCCTATTCGTTCGCTGCTCCACGCTCCTGTTCTTTTGCTACTCCACGCTCCTACTCCCACCTTTAAAAAATCCCTTCCCCACCCCTACTCCATGCTCCATCCACCACCCCAACCTATAAATACTGCTCATCACCCATGTGCCCATGCTTTCCCATCACCTACGTGTAGGCCACAAAAAAAAATTATAATTTTTTTTTATAATAATAATATTTTTATAATATAAAAAAACTATGGTTGGTTGGGCTCGAACAACCGACAAGAAAAAATCAAAGTTTAGCGTGGAGAAAATTCCAGTAGTCTCCATAATGGGAGATTCCAATGCCCGATTGGACCAATTGCATGAAAAAATAAACAAAAAGTATGAAAACCTTAAGGTGGAAATTGACAAAAATAATAATGCATTAACAAGACTCAAGGAAGGAATAGAACAAGGCATTATTGCATTTAAGGAAGATAAAAAGAAAACTCATGAGTCTCTTAACAATATATTTGTTAGATTACCGCTGCACACTTCATTTCCCCTACCTAGCCATAATCCACCTGTAGACCCCTTAAATACACCTCCCCAAAGTACACCTAAAATGTGAGGACAACACAACATGAATCCACCACATGAAGTTCCCTTCTTTAACATTCTTTCAATACTAGATAAGGGTAAAGCTAGAGTTACCCAAATTTGACGATGACAAAAAGCAATGCATTACATGAATCAATAAAGCATAAGAATACTTTGACATCCATAACATACCTTACGATAACGAGAAGATTAAATACGTCGCCATGCAATTAGAGGGGAATGCATACAATTGGTACATGTGGTGGAAGATGACAACTCGAGTTTGTTCCTTTAGTTGGAATAACTTTAAGAATGATCTTAAGAAGTTTGAAGGCGTAACCGAGAAATAAATCTTTGCCAATATCACCATATTGTGGTAGAAAGGCAATGTAGATGAGTACACATGTGAATGGGAATATTTGGAAACTTGAGTTCCAAAACTAACTAATGACCAATGTCTGCAAACATACATACATGGGCTAAAACTACACATTTGGGATGAGCTAGAATTACATAAAAATTCTACGATGGAGAAGGAAAGATGTAAGGCCAAGATCATCGAGAGAAATTTTAAACAATCCACTCAAAGTAGCTTTGACAAAAAATAATCCAAGAGGAATCCTCCCAATCAACGAATACAGGAACTTCAAGATATGCGTTACTGCATCTAAGGGAAGGAGAAAAACCCAGTTTAGAATCCCATATGATAAGGAAGGAAAGTGAAAATATTGTGGAGGTAAATGGGATCCTAAGAATAGATGTTTGCAAAAGTAGAAACCCCCAAAATTTGTATGCTTGTGAAGCTGAAGAATAGGATATAAGAAACCAACATGACTACCACTCAAACTAGAAAAATGAAGAGTCGTGTGAGGAGGATACAAGAAACCAGGATGACTACCACTCACAACTAGATGATGATACACCAAATATATCATCAGCCACCATTATAGGGATATCCCAACCATAAACATTGAAGCTAAAAGGACATATAAAAAACAACGTCTCAATTCTCATAGATACTAGAAGTACCCATAACTTTATTAATGTTAATATTGGTAAGATATTCAACTTATTCATTTTTCCAATGCCTAACATGATTGTTACGGTAGAAGATGGAAAGAAGATTGAAAATGTGGGAAAATCTCACAAGGTTAAATTATAAATTCAAGAGTATAATCTGGAATCCAATGGTTGCAAAAATTAGGTACTTACTCTACTAACCATTAAGAGCACTTCAACAAGTTAAAATGGCTAGGAAAAAGTACAAATTGTATGGTTTCCAACCACCACAAACTCAATTGGTTATATCACATCAGATGGAAAGGATAATTCAAAAAGGAGAACCTGCTTACCTAATTCAATGTCAAGAGATGGAGTTCCTAACATGCGAGGGAGATGACTACAAACCACCATATATACAAGAGCTAATCCAAAAACACCATAAGGTGTTGCAAGAGCTTTTGATGGAGTTCCCACTAAACAGGAAGATTGAGCACTTGATTGAGATAGAACTAGGGGAAAAACCTATCAACATCAAACCATATAGATATCCCCATAAATGTAAAACAAAGATCAAAATGTTGACCCAAGATTTGTTAAAATGTGGATTCATTTTAAATAGAAGAATCTCTTATGAAATTCTAGTAGTGCTAGTTCGAAAGAAAGATGAATCTATCAGGTTGTGCATAGATTACAAAGGACTCAACAAGGTAACAAATAAGAATAAATTACCTATCCCATTCATTGATGAGATGATGGATGAACTTCATTGACCTAAGTACTTATCTAAATTAGACTTGAGAGCAAGCTATTACTAAATTATGGTTATAGTAGAATACATATCCAAAACTGCCTTCCGTGCTCATGAGGGCCATTATGAGTTGAAGGTAACTCCATTTGGGTTAACTAGCGCTCCAACCACTTTCCAAACCGCAATGCCAAGAATTGTTCCATCCATATTTGTGAAGGTTCATATTAGTATTTTTTGATGATATCCTCATATATAACAAAAATTGAAGAGAGCATGTCCGACATTTAGATCAAGTACTAACCATCTTGGAAGAACATCAATTGTTTGCAAAAATATCAAAATGCACTTTTGGAAAAGAAGAAGTGGACAATATTCACCATATAATATCCAAGGAAGGAATCAAAGTTGATCCAAGAAAGATCAAGGAAATCACTGAATGGCCCAAACCATATAACATCTCAAAATTAAAAGTGTTTCTAGGATTAACGGGATACTATCGAATATATGTGAAGAATTATGACCATGATACTGCACCTCTAACAAATTAATTAAATAAAAATTCATTTCAATGGAATGAAAAAGTTGAAAAATGTTTTGAAGCATTCAAAAACATTATGTCATCAACACCAGTATTAGCAACCTTGGATTTCACAAAACCCTTTGTAGTTGAGTGCAATGCTTTAGGATTTGGGATAGGAGAGGTCTTGATGCAAGAAGGACATCCCATAGCATTTGAAATCCAGAAGCTCAATAAGAGAGAGATTTTAAAATACATGAATTATAAGGAAATTCTTTCCATTATATACGCTCTAAAAAAATGGCTACAAGACCTCCTAGGGAGAAAAATCTTGATAAGAACATACCACAATAGTATTCAATATCTCCTGCAATAACAAACATTGTCAACTGAACAACAAAAATGGAGAGAAAAAATTGCTACATTTGGCTTGGAGATACTGCATAAGAAAGGAAAGGACAATGTAGTTGTTTATTCCCTTTCCCAAAAAGATGAAGAATTCAGGCTTATGTGATCTCAATTACATTTCCATTCTAGTTAGAGGAAATCCAAGGAGACTATTCCAAGGACCCAAACACCTAAACATTAATAAATGATCCTAATCGAGGTCCAATATTTGTTGATGTAATTGTAACTTTGAAATGTATTCATCCGTATTTATTATGTATTGTAACCTGATATTTATTCCAGGATGTATTTTAATGTATTTGAGTCATGTCATATCCCGATGTTTATTCTAGGAAGTTTCTATAATGAGAAAGTCATGTCAAGTCATTGTGGGTAACCCTCCTATTGGTCAAGGGTTAAAGTCCCCACCGTTATGGGGCCCTTGGGTTATTAGAATATCCTAGTGAAGTTGACCCTAGGTGAGTCATTGCAAGTCAGAACAATACACCATTGTGTTACCCTCCTATTGCTCAGAGGAGGCAAAGTCCCCACAAGTGGTGGGGCACTAGGGTTATTAGACACTCCTAGAGATGTCAGCTCTAGTAAGTAATTGTTAAGTGAGGCCGACATGTTGGAGTGCACTTTAAGTGAATGGAAGAATAAAAATAGAGAGTGAGAGCCTCTATATTTATCACTTGCAACAAACACACTCACTTATTGGGGGGCGCATGAGTGAGAGAGGAGAAGCTCTCTCAACGTGAGAGAGAGAGACTGCTGATGTCGGGAGATCATCTTACTGTTTTCCAATTTTACTATTTTGGTGTTGATTCTATCTCTGAGGAATTTGTAGTTTTTTCTCCTTTATGGTTTCCCCGAGGAAAACTCTTTGTGTCTCTTGTCTCTTGTGATGTGCTTATGTTTTATTGCTGTGCTTGTTATTCTCTCAGTTAAAAGATCCTAAGATCATAATGCTAGCTTATATGATGAAAAACTAACATGGTATCAAAACTAACCTGAGAAGAAGACATTGTGTAGCTACAGAATCTAGGGATTCTTACTTTTGGGTCTCTCTCAACAATCCATTAGCAAATGTATGCTAGGATGACTCTCCATTGAAGGGCGCATCTTTCTGTCAAAGCGGAATTCGATTCCGAGCATTTTCAGTTTTCGATGCAGAAATTAGGGATTTCTAAAGAAGAGGAATTTTTTGAGTGAGACTAGAATAGGATTGTTCTCCTCATCAAAACCGAATTTTAGAGACCTGGATCAAGAAATTTGGTTCGGGAAACTCTGGGAAAGTCAAACCCTAGTTTGACCCCGAGCTAGAAAAACCCTAAATACTAAAACAGCTAAGTTTTGGTACATTCGCTATATTCCGAGATTAGCGAAGGGTCAGGAGATGAAATATGTAGGGGAGAAATATAAAATCATGATGAACACTGTGTCAAAAAATTTCACCTCAGATTCGCTATATTATAGGATATGTGATACCTCCAAGTTAGGGTTCCAGCCTCTTCCAGAATTCATCCCTAAACAGGACACCCGGGGAGAATTGCAATATCTTGGGCTACATAGGTCCAACTGGAATTCCTGAAGATTTTCCAGAAAGGGAACGGACTTTACTTTCGGTGGTACAAATATCAGACTCAAAATATGAGCCTATGACACGTGGAATTCTGTGCAACTTCACTGTTCTCAACAGTCCTGTAATGGGTCACCTTGGGAAAAGGATCATAAATCCCAAATGGGGAAACCAATTCTGATGAAACCTACGTTGTTAGATCAGGGACATTTGAGGTTACCTCAGTGAGAAATTTCAGACATATAGGACTATTAATTTCAGATATATCATAGACACAGTAACATGAATTTCTGCAGAATAAATTGGAAATCTAGGGCTTCCTGTTCCGGGAGATTCCCTCCACTGTTTTCAGAAAAGGAGTACATTGAATAGATCCATTTGAAGAGATCTATATGTCTATCCAATAAGAACTGAAATATTCCAATTTTTGAAAAATAGTGTTTCTGTGACAAACCTTAGATCATCCAGCTCCAGAGCCAGGACGGACACCTCAAATCGGTAAGATCTAATCCTTTACTATTTTCATTTGAGGTTATCATTTCAAAGTGATCTATCACATCAGCTTGATGATAAGCTTGGTGAAGTTGACAATTTCAAACTATGGAATTATATGATCTCCTTGAAGAAATCAGTTGGACACCTACATGAGTAGAGAGGTTCCAGTTCCAGAGGGAGATGAGGCTCAAAGCCCTACTCAAGAAGAACTTGGTCAAGG
The DNA here is from genome assembly GCA_001517045.1 of Pseudotsuga menziesii. Classification (NCBI taxonomy): domain Eukaryota; kingdom Viridiplantae; phylum Streptophyta; class Pinopsida; order Pinales; family Pinaceae; genus Pseudotsuga; species Pseudotsuga menziesii. Next base: position 1,036,599 of record LPNX010326512.1, read on the forward strand.
CCAAGAAGATCATGGTTGATTCAGTCATGGATCAACTTGTACTACAAGTGTCTTCCTTAAAGACACCAAAGATGTTTTGATTCCTTGACCAAGATATTTCAAGAGAAGAACATAAATCATATTATGACTTTGAGAAAATAGTTGAAGGAAGTGAAGATCCAAAATACAGAGACCATGCAGTCATACTTTACAAGGGTCTCTCAAATCAAAGAACAACTTGAAGCGGTAAGTGAAGAATGCAAAAGTGATGATGGCCACCTTGAATGGCCTCCCAGGATCATGGGATTCATTCATGTAAGGAATGTGTGCCAGAAGGAAGTGATTACCTTCAGTAGACTCCGAGAAGAAGAAGAAGCTCGACTCATAAGAAGAGAAGATAAGATGGGAGCAATTGAAGATCAGGCTCTCACCATCCAAACAAGATCCCTCAAGCAATGAGGAATACAAAGGACTCAACTCTTGAAGAACCTCTTATCCATCCTAGCATTAGGATAAGAAATGATGCTATCATGAATGAAGAAGACGATGAAGCTGAAGGCTCAAGAAGGAGTCTACCCACGAAACAAATAAAGATAAGTATTCAATTGTCATTTCATGATATTATTTTGTTATGCATTTGTTATATTCAGTTGATGTATTATGCATGATAGGATGTTTGCATTAACGACAGTATACTACTAATATGCATGTGATGGGTAAGTAGCTCATGGTACTATACAACTCTCCATTGCTACTTATCTAGAATGAAATCTCTTTGCTGACATATTGGATTAGTGCATAATCGTAATGTTGTCCTGGTAGAGATGGAAGGCATCTAGAAAGTTTCAGTGAGATATGGATGAATGTTGTATTGGCTAAAGTAGTTGCATAATCATATATTTATGCATAAGTATTTTCCAGTATGAATATTCCTTATGAAATGTTCTAACCATACAAATGCATTTGACTTGTAGGAAATATCGCATACATAATCACCTACAAGCAAAGAAGAATGAAGACTTGTTCCGAAGAACAAGTGATGACAGTTCAAAGACAAAGAATAAATATGACGAATACAACGACATCATTGATACAGAACCTTTCAGCCATGAAGAAGTCACCAAGAAGAAAGGGAAGACTAGTTCAAGAAGAATGATGTCTAGGATGGAGTATCAATACATGAAGGGAAGTTCGTAGCTCCATCATGCAGTAGATGGAAACATCGTGGGATACAAAGCAAGATTCATAGCATGAGGCTTCTCATGAAAAGAAGGCATAGACTACGAAGAGACATTTGCAGCCAGTAAGAATTGAAACACATATATGATGAGCTTGATGAAGATATTAACCTGTGCTACAAGGTTGAAGATGCAAGTCTATACACTAGATGGATACATAGAATATTAGTAGCATAAAAAGCTACTTGTCACTCTGGTACAGAATATTTCAGTGCATAGAGTACGGAAGATAGAGGGAGTATGATGCTCCGCTTCAGAGGGAGTGACTATAGAATATCTTAAGGTTCGACATGGTACGACAAGATGGGCAGATTACTGATGACTCTAGGCTTTATTGAGAATAAAGTGGATTCCAACCTTTACTACAAGGTTGAAGATGGAAACCTAGTGATGCTTCTACTATATGTAGATGATCTGTTTATAACAGGTATGGATGGGTTGATTGTTGATACAAAGAGAAAGATTGCTACCAAGTTCTAGATGAAGGACTTGGGTATGATGCATTATTTTCTAGGTATGGAAGTATGGCAGAGTGCAGATGGAATCTTCCTTGGATAAGGGAAGTATGCAGTAGAGATCCTGAAGAGGTTTGGGATGATGGACTGCATGACCACACCTATGGCATCAAACCTGGAGCTATTGAGTGATGCTTCATCAGAGTCGGTTGAAGCTACGATGTATCGTCAAATGATTGGGTCATTGATGTACCTGACGAACACGAGACCAAATATTTGATTTGTTGTAAATACCTTGAGCCAGTTCTTAACAGATCCAAGAAGTGTTCACTTGACTGCTGCAAAGCATATTCTAAGGTACCTGAAGGGTACAGTTGATTATGGGCTCAAGTACGATGCAAATCAAAATATTAACCTAGAGGGTTATGTTGATTCAGATTGGGCAGGCAGTGCCATCAATAGGAAGAGTACTTCAGGATGTTGCTTCAGTATGGGATCAGGTGTGATCTCTTGGTCTAGCAAGAAGCAATCCTGTGTGGCACTAAGTACAGCTGAAGCAGAGTATGTTGCATCTTGTTTAACTAGTTGTGAGGTAGTATGGCTGCGAAAGCTACTGTCTAATATATTTGATCTCCAGTTGGATGCTACTTGTATACTTTGTGACAACCAGAGTTGCGTGAAGTTGTCAGAGAATCCAATGTTCCATGACAAGTCGAAGCATATCGAGATCAAGTATCACTATATCATGGATATGGTGCAGAGGGGAGCATTGAAGCTCCAATATGTTGCGACGGAGGAACAAATAGTTGATGTATTGACGAAGCCATTAGCTAGAGTGAAGTTTGATTACTTCAGGGAGAAGCTTGGTGTTCTCCAGATCGAGGTTTCCTCCAAGGAAAAGTGATGAGTCCCATAGCCATTCTAACATGGTGAGAGGATTGGTTCCTTCCATGGTCAGATGTAAGGTCTGAGCCATTCTGCCATGGTGAGACGATTGGTTCCTTCCATGACAGATATGAGTGCTAAGATCCATAGCCATTCTGACGAGCAGGTTAGATGTAGGGGCTGAGCCATTCTGTCATGGTGAGAGGATTGGTTCCTTCCATGTCAGATGTAAGCGCTAATCCATTCTGATATGATTGTGGGATTGGTTCCTACATGATCAGATATAAGGGCTATTTCCATTCTTGGAATGGAGCTGCCTAGTGAGGTACCAAGAAAACTCAGTTTATGACTGAGGGCCATTCTGATATGACCATGAGATTTATTCTCACGTGATCATATATGAGTGCATGGCCATTCTGATGTGATAGAGGGAATTTGTTCCCACTTGATCAGATGTAAGGGCTGAAGCCATTCTGTCATGGCTAAAGGATTAGGTTCCTCCCATGTCAGATATGAGTGCTAAGACATTCTGACTTAGTGTCAGATATAAGGTCTACCACCATTCTTTGAATGGAGCTACGTGGTGAGGTACCAAGGATCCTCAGTCTAGGACTGAGAGCCTTTCTGATGTGACTGAGGGATGTGTTCCCATGTACTCAAATGTAATTGCAGTGGCCTTTCCATAGATTATAGTAGTTTGAGTTCCTATCATGCTGGTGGTTGTAAGTGTTGAGCCATTTCACAGATGATAGTAGTTTGAGTTCCTATCATGCTGGTGACTATAAGTGCTGTGTGTTTTCACAGATGGTAGTATTTTGAGTTCCTACCATGCTGGTGATTGTAAGTGCTGAGCCTTTCCATAGATGGTAGTAGTTTGAGTTCGTACCATGCTGGTGGATGTGAGTGTTGTGCCTTTCCACAGATGATAGTAGTTTGGGTTCCTATCATGCTGGTGGTTGTGAGTGTTGTGCCTTTCCACAGATGATAGTAGTTTGGGTTCCTATCATGCTGGTGGTTGTAAGTGCTGAGCCATTTCACAGATGATAGTAGTTTTAGTTCCTATCATGATGGTGAATGTGAGTGTTGAGCCTTTCTGATATGATTATAGGATTGGTTCCTATATGATCAGATGTGAGTGATGGACGTGCCTTTCTGACAAGTAGGTTAGATGTAAGTGTTAGGCGGGCCATTCTGATTTAGTGTCAGATATAAGCGCTGAAGAAAGACCTACATGGAGGCTAGGCCTACAACCAGCATGAAAAAGGACTGGCTCTGTAGAACTTCCTATGACAAGAAGAATCATGAGATAGCACCAGGGATGATCCAGATCGAGTGATGATCCATATCTAGCAGTGATGATCTAGATCGAGTGATGATATAGATCCAACAGTGATGATCCAGATCTAGCAGTGATGTTCCAAATCGAGTATGATCCAGTGATGATGTTCCAGATCGAGTATGATCCAGTGCGATGTTCCAGATCAAGTATGATCTAGTGATGATGTTCCAGATCGAGTATGATCTAGTGACGATGATCTAGATCGAGTGATGATTCAGATCCAAATGAAAGATGACTTGAATATGAAGATGACTTGAAGATGACAAGGACTTGATGATGACCCAGATGATACAAAGAAGAATACTTGTGCTAATAAATTGTGTCGAGAGAATACATTCCTATTTAAGAGGGAGTGTTGATGTAATTGTAACTTCGGAATGTATTCATTCGTATTTATTATGTATTGTAACCTGATGTTTATTCTGGGATGTATTTTAATGTATTTGAGTCATGTCATATCCCAATGTTTATTCTGGGAAGTTTCTATAATGAGAAAGTCATGTCAAGTCATTGTGGGTACCCCTCCTATTGGTCAAGGGTTATAGTCCCCACAGTTATGGGGCCCTTGGGTTATTAGACTATCCTAGTGAAGTTTACCCTAGGTGAGTGATTGTAAGTTGGGGAAATAGTCCCCACCATTGTGTTACCCTCCCATTGGTCAGAGGAGGTAAAGTCCCCACAAGTGGTGGGGCACTAGGGTTATTGGACACTCCTAGAGATGTCAGCTCTAGTAAGTAATTGTTAAGTGAGGCCGACATGTTGGAGTGCACTTTAAGTGAATGGAAGAATATAAATAGAGAGTGAGAGCCTCTCTATTTATCACTTGCAACAAACACACTCGCTTATTGGGGGGCGCATGAGTGAGAGAGGATAAGCTCTCTCAATGTGAGAGAGAGAGACTACTGCTGTCGGGAGATCATCTTACTATTTTCTAGTTTTACTGTTTTGGTGTTGATTCTATCTCTGAGAAATTTGCGGGGTTTTATCCTTTATAGTTTCCCCGAGGAAAACTCTTTGTGTCTCTTGTCTCTTGTGATGTGCTTATGTTTTATTACTGTGCTTTTTATTCTCTCAGTTAAAAGATCCTAAGATCATAATGCTAGCTTATATGATGAAAAACTAACAATATTTGAATGGAGGAATGGCATCCTTTGGTATATGCGAAGGATCTACTTAATCCCTACATATAGTTTTAGGATCAAGGTGTTGATAGAATCTCATGATTCCCCAATCGTGGGACATGTAGGTTTTTTCAAAACTTACTACAATCCCAGGAAATTATTATAATGGAAGGGGATGTATAAAGACATTTAGAAGTATGTATCCAAGTGTAATACCTATGAAATAAACAAAATAACAAATGTATTGACTCCAAGGATACTCCACCTGCTTCACATTCCAAACTAGAAGTGGAAGGAAATATCCATGGAACTTATTGAAGGGTTACCCTTATTCGAAGGAAAGGACAAAGTCTTCATGGTAGTACATCGACTAACAAAATATACATAGTTTGTGGGTATTAAGAAAATTGACTCCACTAAAAAAATCATTGAAGTGTTCTATAAAAATATTTATAAATTACATGGATTTCCAAAAATCATCGTTACTGATAGAGATGCCAAATTCACAAGAAATGTTTGGTAGGAATTCTGCAAACAAGTTGGGATCACTCTTAACATGAGCTCAGTTGATCATCCCCAAACATATGGACAAAAAAAAATTGTTAACAAATGTTTTGAATCCTATTGTTATCATCAGATATGCTCCAACAAAATTTCAGTTTCTGGTAGAATCCAAATGTCAAAGTGACCACTCAAGTTTCAATTTGAATACTAAGATCAGATAGAAAAGCAATCATGATGGCACTCATGTGGAAGAAAAGATTACAATTTGTGTGTTTTGATGAATTTGTAGAAAAGGGAAAAGCATGGTTCCTTAGTCGTGTTGTTGGTGATCCCTTTAGAAAAGGTGTTAAGCAAGGTCCTCAGATTGACCATGAGCAGTTTAACAAAATTCTGCGTTATATTAAGGCTGGGAAAGAGAGTGGTACAAAACTTGTAACAGGGGGTTGATCTTATATCATCATTATGCAATATATTTCATACCTCAAAAGTTGATTTTCTAGAAACAATTAAAATGGCCAATAACTTAAGCTTGCTAACCTTCTTGCCACTTATCAAGAGAATGAAATATTAATCAATAGGTGTCCAGTTTGTGGGGAGGCTCTGAGTGTATCAGATAGTCTAAATGACATGATTCATGTCAACCTATGCTTCGATGAGGGAACTAGAAACCAAATTATGACTGGAAGATTTTTGACTGAAAAGTAAGCATCCTATGGATGGATGTTCAAATTAAGTGAATGGGATCATATTTCAAGTTATGATGTTGGCCTGAATTCTGGGTCAAATGATTCACATATTCTGGTCTTTGATAGGAGAACGAAAAGGATAGTTGAGGAATTGATAGATCGCAAAATTGTTTTGTCATTGAGGGCTATTTGCCAGTCCAGACTTGGGCTTACTCTTATCGATGAAGGTACAAGGGAACTTCTATAAAGGATGTCAGATAAGCAAGGGGAGAACATGAAAACCAGATATTTTGCCAAAAATACACCAAATTTTATTGATTTTTTTTAGAATCGCATCAAGGTGGATGAATTTAAATATCCTATTGAAAATTTCAAGACTTTTAATGAATTCTTTATAAGAGAGCTTAAGCCAGGTGTGCGACCTATTGCATATGAAGATAGTGACCATGTTGCTGTCTGTGGAGCTGATTCACTATTGATGGCATTTCAGTCAGAAGATGACAGCAAACGATGATGGATAAAGGAAACCCAGATATTTCCAATACAATCCCGCAGTCTTATAAAATGCCCCTTCCTATGCCAAAGGCTTTTGGAAGGCAAGAAACATTTTTGCTAGCTTATCAGACACTTGGAATAGTGTACAGATATCTAGGAACTTCTCCCTTGTATGTCTTCTCTTCTATTGGTCTTGAAATACCACAAGAGAAGGATATCCTGGGATGTCTTAGCCTCATATTCTGGACTCTAACCATGATTTCCATGGTCAAGTATATTATGATTGTCCTTAGATCAAATGATCATGGAGAAGGAGGCACATTCGTTGTATAATCCTTATTATCTCAACATGTGAACCTTGAGAAAAGTATTGGCAAGCAATTCACACGCCTTGCATCAGATACTAATTTAGATATTTTTAGGAAGCAAAATGGTGGAAAAGTTATCAACTTGAAGACAAAGGAATTGATTGAGAAGAGTGCAACAACTCAAAGAATTTTAATTATTGTTGTCATGATAGGCACTTGTATGGTGATTGGCGATGGAGCACTTACTCCTGCAATTTCAGTGATGTCAGCTGTGCAAGGAATTAAGTCAAAGAAACCTGATATGAGCCAAGGCATTGTTGTGTCTGTGTCAGTTGTAATCCTGTTACTACTTTTCCTTTTTCAAAGATTTGGTACAAGTAAAGTTAGATTCTTGTTCTCACCCATAATGATTATCTGGTTCGTGACCAACACCATGATAGGATTGTATAATATTGTGCAATATTATCCAGGAGCATTCAAGGCATTCAACCCTTATTATATAATCTCTTACTTTCATAAACATCACAAACAAGGATGGGTGATGCTTGGAGGTATAGTGTTATGCATAACAGGTTTTGAGGCCATGTTTGTAGACTTGGGCCATTTTAACAAGAAGTCAATCCAGCTTGCTTTCTCTGTGTTGATTTACCCATATCTGCTTATCATGTATACGAGACACAACCCCTGATGAGATTGGTGGTAGAGAGTATAATGGATTTTAACTTTGGTGTACGTGTCAATCAGCTGAGTGACACGTAGAATCAGTTTATTGTTCACCAACATTTTGAGGAATCAATGTGTGGAAAGCATCTAGGGAAACCCATAACAGTAAATTGATAGATGGAAGAGTATTGCGAGATAGAGAATTAGAACGAGTTCTTCAAACATTCAGTTCCAGATTTCTTGCCAGTTACAGATTTTAAGGACGATTGGTGATGAGATGACAGTCAAATATTTGTTAAAGGGACACTTGGTATTAATAGCTGATAGTTGAGCTATCTTCTCTAGATTTCCTGCCAGGAAGCTCGAGATTGTCTTTATTTTTGCAACAGAGCATCTTTTGGGGAGGATTGTTCAATCCTTAAAAATGGTAATGTAATATTATAAAATACAAGATTAGAAATTGCAAAAGCGGTGGCAATTGGAGTTATGGAAATCCAGTTTTGACGATATTCTGTATGACATGAAATACTCCACATCTTCAATACAGGTTCTGCTTTGATATGATTATGATTATGATTTGGCTGTGTATTTTATGAATTGTATTTCTTGTGATTTATCCTGTATATGGTCAATTGAATCCCATTACATGATTCTTATGGTGAAATACATTTATCTTTTAAACTTTTAATAATAGAGTCAGTCTCATTTCATAAATTCATGATCGTAGTTCCTTTGATATTGGATTTTGTATTCTATTTTATGTTATACAGTTATTTAATGATTATATGATTTTCCTATAGCTTTGATTACATACCAGCCCAGTTTTTTATCTTGATTTCAATGAAATATACTTTTGAAAAAGATTTCTTTCAGCTTGAACCCCTATAGTATAGGTTCAACTTTAGGGATATCACCTATATTCATATTATTATCACTTACAAGTAGAACAAATGGTTAAAATGGTTACATCTTGCAGAATGGTGGTATAATTCCACCCATCATACATCCGCCAAGATGACACTTTTTCAAGCGTTGTATGGTTACATGTCTCCACGATGGAAGGAAATCATTCAAGGTGATGCAAAAGTACCTGGAGTAAAAATTCAACTCGAAGAAAATCAAAAAATAATGCAAGTCCTCAAGGATAATTTGATTATGGCACAATCATATGAAGCAACAAGAAGATCTACATAGAATAGAGTGAGAGTTTGAAGTAGCATATTGGGTATTTGTGAGACTTCACCCATACAAGAAAATGTCACTTAAGAAACAAGGGAATAATAAATTGGATTCCAATTTTTATGGACCACATCAAATTATCCAACATATTATCCCCGTGGCATACAAATTGAAGTTACCGGATAAGAGTCGAATTCACAACATTTTTCATGTCTCGAATCTTAAAAAATTATTGGGTCAACATCAAAATTCGCATACGACACTTACTACCTTGGATGAAGAAGGGAAACTTGTATCAGAACTAGAATCCATCATCAACATCAAATAAAGAAGACCTTTCTTTGAATCATCAAAGAATACCTTATTAAGTGGAAGAATTGTCCAGAAGAAGACACTTCCTAGGAAACATAAAGGTTCATTAACCAATATCCATCATTACCTTTCTAATAGGAAAAAACATCTTAAAAGAAGAGGGAAATTTTATATATATAATAATTATATAACCATAAAGAAACATAATGATATGTATATATAATATATATATAATAATAACACAAACTAAATTAATTATGATGTATAGTTTGTATAAAAAAAGGGGAGAGTTTAATTATGATGTATAATTAGTATAATAAAAGGGGAGAGTCGTGACTTTTTGTAAAGCCACCTCAAAAAAACCAATACAAATATATAAAATCAGGGTTCTTATTGTAATCAATCATCCATAAAACTTTATAATACATATCACATTTTTTCAAACTAAACCTTTTCTTTAGCATGAAGTTTGAATTTTAGTGGCATCAGAGAAAGAAGACACCCATTGCAACTACCGCCGCCGTCTAGAATCAAAATCCAACATCCACCACCATTTCCTTGTCCATCTTCTGCTGGCTCTCCGCTACCATCATTTCACTGCCATTGTTTTCCCTCTTCCACCGCAAACCTTTCTCATACGATAAGGATGAAGAGAGGAAATAAACACTTCTTTAAGAAGAAGTTTTCACATTCAAAGAATAAGGAATACAACAAGTACTTTGATAAATTGAAGATAAATTGTTACAATTGAAACAAAAAGAGCCATTATGAAAGAGAGTGGCAAGCAAAGAAAAGAGGAAAAGGTAGGTTCATGCTTCTACTGCTATAGAAGACGAACCTACACAAAAGAGCTCATCCGATGAAGAAGATGATGACCATCGAAATGAGTATTTCCTTTAGTACATCAATGATTGCATAATATTTAAATGAGGATATTGGAATTGGTGATGAATGAAGATTCAATTTGCAGTGAGCTTCTGTCAAGAAAGAAGATCAAGATATAAGGACTCCATTTATCTCCACAAGGAAGCAAACATCAATAGGGATCCCACAAAACAATAAAAGATAAGTATTTGTATTTTTTATTATCAAATTCTCTTGTAAATCAGATCTAAATGGTTTTGAATATGTTTTTTCATACAATTATATGTTGGGATAATTTTAGTTGTGAATTTTAGCCCACTGGGCTATTTTTCCATGTTTTTCTCCCAAAAATGATTCGCCATTTTGCATTTTTTTAAGCCCTGTTTCACCCAATTTTGATGGGGTAAAAATTTCACCCTAAGAATAGCCAAATTATTATATAAATGATATAAAATCCTTGGAAATTAAAATATTTTTTGAAAAATATCGCCAATCATTTTATAGTTGGAGTTTTAAGAATTGGTAATATTTGCCAACATTTATACACTTTTAAATAAGTATGGTTCCTTAAAATCATCCCTGATTATATGTATGTATGTATTCCTAAAAGAACTAGGAAGTATGTTATAGTATAACATCATGAGATTATGTTAGATTTTTTTATTGGTGAATAGTAAAACTCATGTAGTACATGTTATGTGTGAGTAAATAGAATATAGTGTCGCAAAAATTCCATGAGATATGGATATAGGTTGTGCTAAAAAATGGGTTAAAATGTTTGCATGACTAAATGAACCATTTCCATTACATTTAAATATTCATATGATTGAATTTCACGATTATGCAATGTTGCTAATAATTGAACTAAATTTGGCTTGTAGGGAGATCATATGCTATTACCTACAAGCAGAGAACAACGCGTATTGAATGTGGAGTCATCCTAGATAGAAGATCCTGAAAGAGAGAAGGATTCTCTAAAGCATGGAGCTTCTAGGAGCATATCGGGGGTTCCTATGTTTCTATGGGAAGAAGCCTCCAACAATGTTGTATATATCTAGAATAGAAGCCTTAATGCTATTCTGGAAGAGAATAATTCTGAAGATATTTGGTTATCCTATATACATCCATGTGACAAAAGAGAAGATGAAAAATATGGAACCCTTTGGAAAGAAGGGCACCTTTTTTGGTTATAGTGAATCATTCAAAACCTATATAATATATGTTCCATGTGAAAGGCACATTGAAGTCAGTTGAGATGTTACTTTCCATGAAGAGGTTGCATTCAAGAATTAAAAAGAGATTTAGTAATATACAGACATTGAGGAGCATTGAGACTCCCATAATTAAGGACCTAGATTCTAGTTCTCCTCATTCAAATGTTGAGAGGGAGAAAACGAAAGTGTTCTCATATTTTCTAGCTCCTGATAAAACATTAGAATTGGTTGATGAACCTCCTACTAAGAGGAGGTATACATGGTTCCAAGGTATTCTACAAGATGCAGAGAGGCATGGACCACAATTAAGATCATCCAAAGAGTGAAATAAACCTACCATAGATTCAGGCGATGTACCTCAAATGAGTCACATCAATGATTTAGAACCTTCCACCTATGAAGAAGCTACTAAGAAGCATGTATGAAAATATGTAATGGTAGAGGAATACAAATCTATTATAAACAATGATGTTTGGGAAGTTGTTCCTAAACACTAAAGGGAAGTCCATAGGAACTTCCAAATGGATTTATAATATCAAGCATGTTGTTGATGGAAGTATTGAAAAGTATAAATCTAGATTATTTTCCTACTTTTCTCTCAAAAGGAAGGCATAGACTATGATGAGACATTCACACCTGTGGTAAGATATATCACTATTCAAGCTATGATCTCACTTGCATCTATTCTAAGATGGAATATTCACTAGATGGATGTAAACATGACCTTCCTCAATAGTTAGGTTGAGCTAGAGGTTTACATACAACAAACTAAGAGGTTTGTAGTTTATGGGAAGAGTCCCATGTTTGTAAACTAAAGAAATCCTTGAAGGCTTGGTATTCGAGAATTGATAGCTATATTTAGAGATTGGGTGTCTCTAAGAGAAAAGTTGATCCAAACTTATACTTCAATATTATGAAGAACCAACCGTTGATATTGGTTCTCTATGTTATTTTTTTGTTCCTTATTGGAGAGGAACAATAGATAGTTCGTTGCAAGAGGGAGCTCACTTCCTAGTTTGAAGACTTGAGTATTATGCACTACTTTCTTGAAGTTTCACAAAGAAAAGATGATATTTTCCTTTTGCAACAAAAGCACACAATTGAAGTGTTGCAAAGGTTTGGTATGATGGATTGCAAATCCGTGACTTCTTCAATGGTTTCTAGTTTGAAGAAACTACAATGAGTTAGATTCAGAATCATATCCAATAGATGCTAATAAGTGTAGACAACTCATTGGTCCCTTAATGTACTTGAGACACAATAGACTTGTTATATGTTATGTTGTGAGTCATATCATGTATGAGATTAGACATATACATTAAGCATGTGCTTAGGTACCTTCAAGGTACTATTGCTCATGGACTCAAACTTTCCTCCAGTAGTGAGGTAAGGTTACTTGATTATGCCAACTTCAATTGAAGTGGTAGTGTATTTGACTAGTACTACAAAATAAAAGTGTATTTTAGCTAGTACTACATAAGCAAAGTATATTGCAGCTAGTACTACCTTCCGAGAAGTAGTGTGGCTTGAAAAGACACTTGATGGGTTAAAATATTGAGTCTACATCCATTTGTTGTGACTAGTGCATTAAGTGATATCCTCATGTCTTGAGGTGTACCTCTAGTTACAGAGGTAATGCTTTGCATGTTGAAGCATTAATATTGTGTGATGTATTACTAACCATGGTGATCGATTTCTATTAAGTCTCATTTAGAGACTAAAAACCTTTAGATTGAATTACTTTAGCATATGATCATTTGGTCCATAGTAATATAATATGATCACAACATACGACAAATATTCTTAGCATAATATTATATGGTAGATAAAATAAAGTTATCACATATTGACCATGCAATAAAGATAAAAGAAAAAAGTTAAATGCATAGAAAATGAGAGAATTCAAATTGCTTATGAGAAGACTTCAATGAACTTGAATTGTTAAAATATTCACTTAAACATTTAGTTAAATCTCCAGTTAAATTTATAAACATTCATAAAATATTAAAACATAAAAATCCCTAGGTGTTGGCTAAACTAAAACATTCAATAATTCTTTAAGAATTAACATATGATTAAAAACTCTAATTAAACAAAAACATAACCTATATTGAACATAAACCTTAATATTAAAATAATTCAATAATCAATATAACAAAACAAAAAATATTACAACATATTATAAAAAAAATTAATAACATAAAATAAAAATAAAAAATTAATAATTAAAAGATTTTAATAAAATAAAAACTCAATAAAACTAAAATAGGTTATTAAAACAAAAAATAGGTTAATAAATTACTATATAATCACATTATTAGAAAAACTATAATTAAACATTTTGAACAAATAATATTTTAATCAATTAAATTTATAAACTTTGATAAAAAAAATGAAAACCTATAAAACCCTAGGTGTCGGCTACTTATGACGGTTCTATATTTATATGAAATGAAGATCCAAAAATCATCTTAGGCATCAATAATGTCATGAATATGACCCAAGGATGGCTCGAAACGTAGACAATGAACCATTGCCTACCGCGGACTCTCCACAAGATTCCATTAACAGTTACTGTGGATTCTTGGCCAAAACTAAAGTAATAATGTATGCCTCAGTTAAATATTGTTGAGATTCAGTTAAAGTAACAATGTATGCATCAGTTAATTAAACGATAACTCACAATGGTCCCTTCAGTAAATCAATCAACGTGATTCCAGTTAAGATTAGTTAACTAAAGTGTTAATAAAAAGGAGCTAGTTATCTAAAGTGTTTTGCATGAAGACACTTTGGTTAAACTAAAAATATGACACTTTAGTTAAACTAAAAGTCGACGCTTCAGTTAATTAAGTGTTTGCATGATGACACTTGAGTTAGCATCAGAACTAAGTGATCCTACATCCAGTTAGACGGTGAGTTCACCCTTAAGTCAGTTAAGAATTATTTAATGTCAAAGATGAAAGGCATTGCATTGATTATGCAGGATTGAAGAAACCGAGGTGCACACTAATTATCCAAGAAATAAATTCTCTATAGTTTGCATGGGAGGCTAATTCCCCATGCAATGATTCACTATTTCTTGCATGGCACTAGTTTTGACAAGTAATTAATGTGTTAGACACAATGCAAATTTCATCTAATTGATCTATCTTCTCTATTGCTTAGTATATACACCTTGGGTGGTTTTTTCTCTCTTATCTTGCACCTGCGGTGCCAAAATAAATATGCTATTATAAAATACATTCTCTGATATCTATCATAAATATACTCTGAATATTTGTCAAGGTTTTTCATCCTCATTATTTTGAGGGTTTTCCCCAGGGTACATCTTGTGTTATGGTTGAATGTTTTGTGTGATTAATTGTTCTATTGAATCAAGTACTCAGTTATTATGTACTTAAAGAATTAAAGATCAAAGCTCAACCAAAATTCAACACCTACCACACTGACATTCGAATGGTCCAATTGCATAATTGTGGTTTCAGATGGTGTGAATTTAGCATTAATATTTTTGTAGATAGAAAGGGGCATCACATTGGACAAAGCCCCTCAATCCACCATACAGTTGTGAATGTTCTTATTAAATATTGCGAAGGTAAGGATCAACGGTGGGGTGGTTGGATTATAAGTTTTCCCTATTACATATGCATTAATAGTGGATTGATTTTTATTGTTTTTAGAATTTAAGACATATTTAACAACAGTTGAGCTATTTCCTACAGAATTTCCTCTGACCTTTTTGGATGAATTATCAGATATACCATGAAGAATATTCTCTTTTATTGGAGGTAATATGAATATTTTGTAGAGGGAAATATTTGGTTTCAACTTTTTCATATCATCTATTAGTTAATAGTGAAAAACAAGCAGAGATGAAGACTTAGGTGCAAAGGTCTAATTTTTTTTATGAACGGGTCGATTTGGGTTTTGTTGAGAAGAAGAAGGAGTGTCTAAATGAACAATCCCTTTGATTCTAGTGTTATATGATTTCTAGTTTGTATTAACTAACAAAGGCTTATCACTAGATTCATATCCAGCAGCATCCCAAAAATGGATGAGAACTTGAGGAGAGTCATCTTCTTCATCACCCAAACCATGACCTTTATTCCCCTTAGACTGTTCACTTGACTCATTATCTTTATCAGAACGGGGTTTTGGGATAATGACTAAGACTTTGATAATATCCGTCAAATAATCAGTAGTCATTCCTTCTATTGCAGGAGTTTGTTTATTTTCTTGTAGTTGAAAATTTATCCTATAAGATAGTCCATAAGACTCCCCAACACTCCTTTAAAGATCAATAATTTCATTGTAAATCTTCTAGAGAGTTTTGTTAATTTTTTTGAGGTCCACATCAGGATGCTATTTTTTAGTTACAAGAATTTTATGTTGTATTTAAGTTCTCCTTTGAGAAGAAGAATGTTGATCATTTTAGTCTCCTAGTTATATTTTAAACTAAGTATGTCATTTTTTATAAGAACAACTTCATCAAAATCATGTAGAAGGGTAGTCTTATGAGACATCTTTACCCACATGACCATATCGTGAGCCAAATCCCTCCCATAATAGGTAACTACATTATGCAGGCATTGAGACACTAGGGCTCTTATATTTAAAAGTAAAAAAATATTTTGTTAAAGTATTTGACTTTCTCCTTCAAATATATCTTCATATTTGATGACTCCATGATCAAAAACTCTAGAGTCTTGTCGTCTCCAAATGTTTCAATGGAACCAGACTCAAATTGGCCCCAAGAGGTAATGGTTTGGGTTGGTTGAGAAAAGTAGCATGTAGATGATCTACCTTCAAAGGTATAAATAAATAGTCTACATAATACATCCTCAACCTAACATCTAGAATAATTTTTTTGATGTGATCATCAACTTGTTTTTTATTGTCGAGATCAAATTTAGGTAGCCACTTTTCAGGTTTTTTTGCAAGGGATGTTGCACACCAACTATGGAGACAACATTTTAGTCTAGCCAAGGCCTATTCTGATTTTGAGCCATGTTAAGGTGTCTTTAGGGCCTTTCAGAGCTACTTTAAGAGTGATTATATTGAATATCTAAGCTACTTCACTCAGATGAACTCCCACGAGGGGAATCCATTGGTGAATCAGGTGGAAAAGGAGGACAACCCAATCCACCTTATCCTAAAACTGGAATAGTTTGTGAAGTTAGTTCACCTATTGTGAATTGCAAATCTAGTTTTGTAGAAGGATTAAACTCTTGAGTTGAAGGATTAAGTTTAGATATAGCAATCAGGATATCATGTAAGGTGTGATTGAGAGAGCCAACCAATGGATAATCCTCCGCTTGTGTAATAACTGTAGAGATCTTGTTAGGTTGTTCAATGTTTTCGGTGTGTTGATTAAAGCATTGAGTCAATTGGTCATGTAGAGATTGATTTATATGTCATAATAGTAATCCATCCTTATTACCTTGGCTTATAACCTTAGTTAATTTCATTTGCTTCTTAGAATTAAATTGCTATCGTTTAGACTTAGGGAATTTGATCTAGGAGGTGAACTAGTTATTTTCAGACCTTTTACACATGCACCAGCACTATAGTTGGTCAAAAAAGCATATCTACACCCTCATTTATTTCCTTGGAGCACTACCTCCTTGATTTGGGAAAAGTAGGTTTGACTAGGGGCGCTAATGATGCATTTTGTCATTTTTTGCTCTCCTAGGAGCATTTATTATCACATTGAGCCTCCCACGCACCTATATTTTCTCACCCATGCATTCCTTGGATTCATTATTTCCCCATCACACTTCACCAATGTTCACATGAGGTTTCATGACTTTTTGGGCTGAGTTGGATCTTGATTGGTCCACCTAAGGGGGATTGAGGTCAATTTTGGCTATGTCACATGTGCACTCAGATTTGGATTCCTAAGCCTCATTAATTGGTACTGATGTAATATATACATTTTATAAACACATTTATATGTTATATATTTTATTAATATTCACTTTGTGTTCACATGTGTATGTAAATTTATTCCTCTTTCAAGCTTTTTTGCTGGTTTTTGCAAACTAGCTCGATTTGTGAGAATCTCTTGTGGTCCTAATTCTAGTTGTAGATCAAATTATAATATGGTATCAGAGATTATTGGATTTTCATATCAATATTGAGTGTTTGAGCTGCATTTGAGATATTTTTGGGATAAAATTTGAGTGTTTTGCAGGAAATTTTAGCAAAATCTCACCACTAGCTCAAGCAGATATGGAGAAAAACTACATATTTCTCACTCCATTCAATTACTTTGAATGGAAGGCTGAGATGGTCATCCAAATAAGATCTAAGGGTATCCACAAGGTCACCATGGGTACAGAAGTGGAGCCAAAATCTGCAGTAGAGAAGTTGAAATACTTCAATAGACTTGATGAGGCATTTCGATTGTTGTATCTAATAATTTCAAGAGATATTCTATTTCATGTTAACAGTTTGACAACCCCAAATGATGTCTAACAGAAGCTCAAATCTCTCTTTGGGAAAACTAATAAATTGAGGGGACATCAGCTTGAAAACGAGCTCATTACCCTAAGCCCAGTGCATTTTGACACCATCTAAGAGTTCTTATCCAAAGTTAAGTCTCTAGTAATTCAACTCAAGCAATGTGGAATTGAGAAGAAGGAAGAACATCTAGTATTGTCAATTCTTTCAAAGTTGGGGCTAGAATACTCAGTGTTTGTTAGCACATTCCTTTCTGGCAAGCTAACCATTTGAAATTGGAAAATGCCAACACTAGCTAGCTTCATGGAGTCCTTGAACCATGAGAAGGAAAATCTAGTTTAGATGGGCACCATCAAAGCAATAAAGGATCAAGACTTGGCTTCTGGTGTTTTGAATGCCTCCAAAGGCAAGCAAAAAGTAAATAATTCGAAACATCTAGAGAAGAAGAAATCAAACAAACCCAAGAATCATTATGGGTTTTCAAATCCTTCAAGGGATGAGGACAAGGGAAAGGAGAAAAAAAAATGCACCTATTTCCACAAGGGATGGAATCTAGAGAGATCCTGCATGAAAAAAACCATTGACATGATGGTAACACTACTGGAGGAAAAAAAATCCCATACTCAGATGGCGCAAGGAAGAAAGATGGCAGCTCAGGTTTTGACAACAAGGAGAACTGTCATGTTTTGGTAGTAGGTTCTTCTGATCCCTCTGCCTTCATTATTGATTTGGTAGCATCCAGGCATATGGCCTTTGTTAGAAACCTCTTCACTTCCATGTATTCAAATAGTGGCCCAGTTGTTTGTTGCTGCTGCAACTACTTCCCCAATTTGTTTTGCATTTTGGGGCCCCTCTTTACATTTTTATTTTTGAAAGCACTCTTACCCTTGTTTCCCAACTCAGATAATCCTCCTTACATACGTAGTATTTCCTAGAAGCTTGAGCAGAAATATGTTCCTAAGATTGAGTTGTCTTTTTGGTAAGAAATCCTTAGGCATGACTTTGGAAACAATCCTTATTTGAAAGTTTGCTTTTGATTTAAGATCAATGACCAGGGTTGAATGCGAATAAGATCAACGGTCAAGAAATGCGGAAGAATAAAATCAAAAGAATAAAAGCGGGAGTGGGAATATTAAAAGTTTGGTTGTAAAAAAGTTAAAGTTCCAATTTTCGCTTTTTGTGGTTCGAGATCATTGATCTAAAGGGATCCTACACAAATCAACGGCTCAGGAAAGCCAGAAGCAAAAAAGAGGAATCTAAAAAGACATTTTTCGTTAATAGAAAAGTTAAGTTTCTACCTCCCACCTTCCACAGTCTCAGATCCAATGGTCCAGAAGGTTTCCCCACAAATCGATGGTCAGGGAAAAGTGGAAGTGAAAAAGGTCAAGTTTCATTTATAAAAATGTTAGAGTTTCTCTTTTCGTTTTCCATGATCCACGATTTGACGGCTAAGGATGAGTCCGCAAAGATCAACGGTGCAGAAAGAAGTAGAAAAGTGGAAGTGAAAATTTAAGGTTTGAACATCGTGAAAGTTTGATCTTCTGTTTTTCGATTTCCGCTTTTCGAAGGGCAGAAGTGGAAGGGAGGAGGCAGAAGCATAGAATAAGAAGATGCAAGTTTCACTTATGAAAAGGTTACAAACCTGATTTCCAACTTCTGCATAGATCCAATAGTCTAGAATGTTTTCACGCAATTCAATGGCTTGGAAAGGTGGAAAAGAAAAGAGCAGAGGAAGAAAAACAGAAGCGGAAGGTGTAGGTTTTGGTCAAGTAAAAGTTGGAATCCCAATTTCTGATTTCTGCATAGATCAACGGTTTATAAAGCTTCCAAAATTATCAATGGATCAGAGATAATCATAAATGTGAAAGCGGAAGGATTGATTTTAGTCTTCGAATAAATTGGAAATCCCTCTTTATGATTTATGCGTTCCACGAAAGGAGGAAGCTGAAAGGCGAAGGTGGAAAAGTTAAAGTTTAATTTTGAAAAAGTTTGACTTTCTATTTTTTTATTTTTGCATAGATCAACGGTCCAGAATGGCCCCGCATAAATCAATGGCTCAAAAAGGTGGAAAAGAAAATAACGAAGGTAGAAAAGCAGAAGTAGAAGATGCAAGTTTTGGTCAAGTAAAGGTTGGAATTCCGATTTCTGATTTTCACATAGATCGACGGTTTAGAAAGCTTCTGAAATGATCAATAGCTCAAAAAGAAGTAGAAATGCAGAAGTGAAAGGATTGAGTTTAATCTTCGAACACATTGGCAAGCCCTCTTTCCAATTTTCTCTTTCTGCATAAGGCGGAAGCGGAAAGGTGGAGGTGGAAAAGTTAAAGTTTAATTTCAGAAAAGTTTGAATTTATGTTTTCCAATTTCAACATAGATCAACATTCCAGAATCGCGCCGCATAGATCAATAGCTCAGAAGGTTTCAGAAGGGAGGAAGTTGAAAAGTGGAGGTAGACACTTAGAATTTTGTTCATGAAAAGGTAAGAGTCTCATCTTCCAACTTTCAATCCACAGATCGACGGCTAGGGATGATCCCGCATAGATCCAATGGCCAAGAAAAGGCAGAAGAGAAAAAGAGGAAGTGAAAATGCAGACTCCAAAAAGTAGAATTTCGCTTATGAAAAAATGTTACAAATACACCTTCCACCTTGCACAGTTCAACATCCAACGGTTCATAAGACTTCCACTCAGATCAACGATCCAGGGAAAAAACAGAAGCAGAAGTGTGGAAGCAGAAATGAGGGGGCGTAAAAGTAGATTTTTAACGTGATAAATTTGACGAACCCTGATTTCCTCTTTCTGAAAGGTCAGAGGAGGAAAGAAGTTTTCAAGGCTGCATGATCTGACAGTCCAAGTCAAACCTGATCCATATTTGATTTAATCTAAGCCATTCATTTTTTTTGGTTTGTGACTGTGAACCATTGGGGAAACTGAGAAATTATCCTCCCAAATCCTAAACTAATAAATTTGTCAGCATAACAGGGTGTTGGTAATTATCTGTTTCTTTTTAATAATCGATGGATATCATTACATGGAAATGTTGTGACTTATGTGGTTCCGAGATCAAATATATCTCTCTTTGTGTTTCTTGTATTTCACAAGTACTATGGTTCACCGAGCTAGGATGAGCAGATTGCGAAATCGGCTAAAGGTTGCATCAGTGGACGGTTCAGATGAAGATATAGTCTTGATCGATGGATGTAAGGGATTTCATTGTATGAAGATGCAAAGATGAATAAAACCATTGGATACTGACTAGAGAGGTTCTAACTGTCATTTTCAAAAAGCAATCTTGAGTCTCTGCTCTTAAAATTCCCAAACTAATCCACCATGTGAGTTTTAGCATGTTTTCTCGATTTATATTTGTGATCAAGGTGAATCTGCTAGATCATATTTTGTTAGGATTTATGTAACTGAATTTGGCTCTATTTCGAGGCCAGTCTCGGGAGCCCATAACACTATAAATAAGAGGTGCAGAGCACTGAGAAAGGACTTTTGTCTAGTGAAATAATTATGGACTATTATTGTAAAATAACTACCTCTTTGCTAATAAGAAGGATCATTTTGTTGGAACAAAGGGCCTGTGCAAAGATTTACTCAGATTTTTTGGGATGCATAATGTAGAACTATTTATTCTTGCTTCTACACATCATACAGTGAGATTGTTCTTACCTCCTAGAACTACTTCCTTGGTCATTAATGTTTGTTGTCTCTATAAATGTCTGTGTATGACAGGATAATTAATGGTTTAATCATATTAGAGCTATCTCTAGTATTATTTCTGATGTGAATGTGATTACTGTGTTGGTACGGCTATCTGTTAGACCTTTATGAGAATTTACAGTATATTACTCTGAACTCTAAATTCACTCCCTGAAAGGGGATAGAATAGTTTAGTTTTAGATCCATATTAGACCTGCATTTAGCTTAGGAATCTGTATTTCATCCTTAAACAAGAAAATATATAAACGGTTGACTTGGCCATAACCAATAAAAATATTAAAGAACTTAATCTATGGTATCTGGAACCATGAACCGGATGGATTCCCCACACCAAACGGTGTCTGATATAATTGAGATCATTCACCGGGGAGAATCCCTACTGCCTGGTACCTAGGATTTTCCATGCATCAACAAAATTGGTGCTAGATGAAGGGTACCAGCCCGTGCATGATTGGTAGAGGAAATCTGATTTTTAGAGAAGATTACATTGGAACACCATCCAAAAATATTTTCCTTGAAGATTTTATTCCTGAACAAGAACAAGAACAGACAGGTGGAGAAGAAGAATTAGAACATTTGTATGTTGTCCCATTTGAAGAAGTAGATCTGTTTAGGAGACATACAATATCCTTCAAGAAAATTGGGGGGGTAAAAATTATTCCTTCTTTACCTAGAAGGCGAGCTTCCAAGAAAGTACCCTCATACACTAAGGGTTTGATTCTTGTGGAAAATTTTAAGAACTGGTAAACCTATCCATCCAAGAAATTATTCAGCCTCTGGATCAATTAGATCTAGAATCCCATGTAGTTTCATTATTCCACAGTCTCCACCTCGAGTCATGGCTGTTGTAAATCGAACCGCATGGAGAGAAATAACACCACTCAACCTGGCTTCTCCATTACATGACTTACCCAAACACCCAGAAAAGGTTTTACCAAGATTTGATCCTGGAAAGGGTGTTTCTGCTGAAGATCACCTACATGGTTTTTATCTAGCTTTGAATCTTTTAAATGTTGAACATGAAGATGTTGTTTGCATTCTTTTTTCAGTATACCTTTGAACCTAAATCATTATTATAGTATTTTAGTTTGCAAGCTGATTCAATATTAAATTGGGATGGTTTTGCAAAAGCATTCTTAGGTAAATTTGGCAACCAGAAAACTGTGGCCACTCTCATGAAAGAATTACTGTCTATGAGGATGGGAGATAAAGAAAAGGTTCAAGAATTTAATCAGAGATTCACCACTTTATTGAATATATTTAGTGCTGCAACAAGACAGGCTGAAGAGTCTCTAGTAGAATATTATACTACGGCATGTTATCTACAAATAGCAATGTTTGTAAAAAGGTCTAGTAAAGTCACCATGGTAGAAAAATATGAGGAAGCTGAGAAAGTAGAGGCAGATATGGATAGTATAGAAAAGCATACTATAGAACTTGAGTTGAAACATACCACAAACAAAATGCCTTCGCTATCAACTAAGCCCAAACAAGAACACTCTAATGATCTAGATAATGTAGCGAAGATGGTGCAAAAATTGTAAAACAAGGTAGCGGACTTGGAAAAGGATAAGGGAGTTAGTTCATATAGAAAGACATTTAACCCTTTTACAAGAAAATGAAAGACAATGAACATCCCCAGCCACCTGTGCATAATTCTGTTGTGTTGAGTTTTAGTGAAGTAGGCATGGATCACTTCTCCACTTTTCACCAAGAACCTCATTCTGAGAAAATTTGTCCGCAATGGATCAATTCAATGACTCTGGTTATGAACCAATGGTTAAATAACCAGGTGGAAGACCCTGAAGAAGAGAAATTCCAAACTAATAATCCAGAACAAACAAACTAAGAAACTACTACGATATCATGGGATTGGGAACCTACTTTATGACTTAGTGAAGATGAATCTACTGAAGAAATTCAAGTTTCATCAGTTAATGCCATGACTAGAATTAAAGGCCCAATGGTGGATGAAAGTCTGTCACTTCCTAAAATAAACAAGTTTAAAGAAAACATGAAGAAGGTTCTCGGTATTACTCAAACAACACCTAAGCCTAATCCAGTAAATATGAAAGAGACAATCCCAGTAGTTGACAAGTCAATGAAGACAACAATTAATAAACCTATGGAAACTTTGGAAAATAGAACAAACACTACTAAAGAACAGGGCATGGGGTATGATATCGTAGAATACATTAAAAAAAATAAATGCAAACATCTCTTTATTTGAATTATGTAATTTTCCCTAGCAAAGGAAGAAACTTCTAGAATATTTTAATCCACATATCAGCAGTGTCCCAGAAGCTATTAAATCTAATGATGAAGTAAATGAAGAAAGCATTGGAGGAAAATATAGATCTCAAACTTTAACTTTTCTGTTGTCATTTGAAATTTTTAATCATAATGTGCATAAATGTTTGGTAGATTCTAGGTCTTCATCAAATGACATGTCGCTTTCAATATGTAAAAATATTAATGGCCAACCTACACCATCCTCATCTCAGACAGTTCAACTAGACAGATCTGTTGTTAAAGTCATAGGGGAAATGAAAGATGTTTTGATCCAATTATTTGCAGATCCCAGAGTTTTTCAATTTATAGATGTAATGTTAGTGGATATACCAGAAGCATATGGATTAATTTTAAGTAGGAATTGGTCAATGAAACTTAATGGATATTTTGCAACTGATTGGTCTCACATGTGGCTACCATACAATAATACTCAAAACCAAATTAAAATACTGAGGTAACCACACATGAAATATAATGTAAATCAGTCAGAAGTGAAGAATGAACCTTTGAAATTCTTGTATTCAGTTTTGGGAAATCACTTTTTGGAGCTTGAACTAGAAAATCATCAAGCTAAACAAACCAGTTGTGAATCAGACACACAATTCGATCTCCTTCAATTCTTGCGGACTGGTGATATTGATTTTAATATATTGGATTTATAAGATATGTGGTGGATTCTATATTTTGATGTGGAATGCACTAATGACATTGTTGAGTATGAAGCCCCAAGTCTGAAAAGGGCTAGGAAAGTTTTTGGTAATTATGGACAAAATCCTTTTCAGCAACAAATAAGAGCAACACACCCTAAACTGGATCCTTTGATCCAAAAGGAGCTGAGGAAGCTTGTTCCTGTTCTCAAGTAGTACTTTACCTAGAATATAGAAAACCTTGTACATAAATAAAGTTGTTTTTTTATTTTGTTTTCCAGTTGTTTATTTTCTTGCTTGTTTCACCTTATTTCATAGCCTTAGTTTGTTTGCTTTTAATAAGCCACCTCAATTTTTGTGCTTGGAAGTAAATACATTTGACTAAACTCGAAATATTTGGATGTCAGGAGTTTCTTATGGGAAAGAGAAGAGGATAAAGTTCGATCATAATGAGATTCTTTAACTGTTGACAGATGACGAAAAGGGAAGCTAGTCTTCGAGTTCACATTTGAATTATTATAGCCCCTGTGAAATAACTAAGACTCGTGAGGTCTAGAGTACTATCTTGGGGTTTCATCCATTCTCACATTAATACCTATCTCAGGAAGCATATTATGATGGACCCATGGAAAGGAAGCATGTATGACGGATGTATGGTATTCAAAATGATCACATTGCTACAAATAGAAAAAAGGGGTCAAAAGGCTTAGATTGAAAAGTCATTTTTCTGAAATATTCAGTATTCGATTAAAGGATGCTGAAGAAATAAATCATCAGAACAAAATGATTTCAAAATAGAAAATATTAGCAAGGTTCTTCTCCATTTGTGAGCATGATAAGCAAACAAATTTGTCACTCGCACAAAAGGACATTTTGGATGGAATAACCTGTATTAAGATCTTAAAATGAAGAAGCAATCAAGGAAGACTCAGAAGACTTTTTCAGTCATAAAGAAAGCATCAAAAGAATGATTATAGCATGGGAATGAGGAACAGATGAATACATATATCTTACTCTATTACAATCCTTTGGAGTCTTATCTGATGGAAACTTAAAGATGGGGGGTAAAATGAACTTCCTCCGGCCCCAGGAGAGTTATCAAGACATTGAACTCTTGGTTACCCTACTCCCAAAG
The DNA here is from genome assembly GCA_001517045.1 of Pseudotsuga menziesii. Classification (NCBI taxonomy): domain Eukaryota; kingdom Viridiplantae; phylum Streptophyta; class Pinopsida; order Pinales; family Pinaceae; genus Pseudotsuga; species Pseudotsuga menziesii. The sequence continues at coordinate 1,062,098 of LPNX010326512.1, forward strand.
AAATGGTATAAAATGTGATTCTTAAAAGTTGCATCCCTGAATAAATATGGTTTAAAGAAGTCTCAATAAATACAGTTAAATAATCATTGAACGTTCATAGTACAGTACCATATGGCAATCTTGTTGTTCAAAGAAGGATTTTTTCAGAGATCTATGTTCACCAGCTAGTCGTCAGTTCTTGATGTCGTAACTGCTTCCCCATTGTTTTTTTCATTTTGGGGCCCCTCCTTACATTTTTATGTTTGAAATAAATCTTTCCCTTATTTCCTAAATAAGATAATCCTCCCTGCATACCTAGACTTTCGTAGAATCTTGAGCAGAAATACCTAAGCCTGAGTTGTCATTTTGGTAAGAAATCCTTCGACACGACTTTGGAAACAAGCCTTATTTGAAAGTTCCACTTTTGATTTAATATCAAAGACCAAGGTTGAATCCAAATAATATCAATGATCAAGAAATGTGGAAGCATAAAAGCAGAAGAAGAAAAGCGAGAGCGGAAAGCTTAAAATTTTGGTCATAAAAGGTTAAATTTCTGATTTTCTCTTTCTGCGGTTCAAGATCAATGGTCCAAAGGGATTCCATGCAAATCAATGGCTCAAGAAATCCAAAAGCGGAAAAGTGGAATCATAAAATTCATTTTTCATTTATAGAAAATTTAAGGTTCCGCCTCCCGCCTTCTGTATTCTCAGATCCAACGATCAAGAAGGTTTCCACACAAATCGACAGTCAAGGAAAAGCAGACGCAAAAAAGGTCAAGTTTCATTTGTAAAAAGGTTAGAGTTTCTCTTTCCATTTTCTGTGATTTGCAATTTGACGATTAAGAATGACTTCACAGATACAAACTCTATGTAAAAGTGGAAGCAAAAATTTAAGGTTTGAACCTCGTGAAAGTTTGATTTTCCATTTTCCAATTTTCGCTTTCCGAAAGGCAGAAGTGGAAGGGCGGAGACAAAAGCAGAAGATGCAAGTTTCTCTTATGAAAAGGTTACAAAATCGATTTCCAACTTCCACGTAGATCCAATGGTACAGAAGGTTTCCGTGCAATTCAACGGCTCATAAAGGTGGAAAAGTAAAGAGTAGAGGCAGAAAAATGGAAGCGGAAGATGTAGGTTTTGGTCAAGTAAAGGTTGGAATGTTGATTTCTGATTTCTGCATAGATCAATGGTTTAGAAAGCTTCCAAAATGATCAATGGCTCAGAAAGAATCAGGAATGCAGAAGCAGAAGGATTGATTTTAACCTTCGAACACATTGGCAAGCCTGCTTTCCGATTTTTGCTTTCCGCAGAAGGCAGAAATGGAAAGGCAGAGGAAGAAAATTTAAAGTTTAATTTCAGAGAAGTTTGACTTTCCATTTTATGATTTCTGCATAGATCGATGGTCCAGAATCACACCGCATAAATCAACGTCTCGAAAAGGTGGAAAGGAAGAGAGGAGGTAGAAAAGAGGAAGCAGAAGATGCAGGTTTTGGTCAAGTAAAGGTTGGAATCCTGATTTACGATTTTTGCATAGATCGACGGTTTAGAAAGCTTCCGAAATGATCAACAGCTCAGAAAGAATCGGAAATGCAGAAGCGAAAATGTGAAAGTGGAAGAATTGAGTTTAATATTCGAACACATTGGAAATCCCTCTTTCTGCATAAAGCGAAAGCATAAAGGAGGAGACAGAAAAGTCAAAGTTTAATTTCAAAAAATTTTGACTTTTCGTTTTATGATTTCTGCATAAATCGACAGTCTAGAATCGCCCCACATTAATCAATGGCTCAAAAGGTTTTGGAAGGGAGGGAGCAGAAAAGTAGAGGAGGAAATTTAATATTTTGGTCATGAAAACGTAAGAGCCCCATATTTCTACTTTCTATCTGCATATCGATGGCTAGGGATGAGCCCGCATAGATCCAATGATCAAGAAAAGGCAGAAGCGAAAATGAGAACTCAGAAAAATTGAATTTTGCTTATGATAAAAGGTTTCAAATCCACCTTTCACAGTTCAAGATCCAACGATTCAAAAGGATTTCGCTCAAATCAACAATCCATGGAAAAAATGGAAGTGGAAATGTGGAAGCGGAAATGTGGGGGTGGAAAAGTAGATTTTTAACTTGATAAATTTGACGAACCCGATTTCCTCTTTCTGGAAGGGAGGAGGAGGAAAGAAGTTGTCAAGGCTACATGATCTGACGATCCAAATCAGACCCAATCCATCTTTGATTTAATATGAGCCGTTCATTTTTTTTTGTTTGTGACTGTGAACCATTGGGGAAACTGAGAAATTTTCCTCCCAAAGCCTAAACTAATAAATTTGTTGGCATAATAGGGTGTTGGTCACTATCTGTTTCTGTTTAATAATCGATGCATATCATTACATGGAAATGTTGTGAATTATGTGGTTCCCATATCAGATATATCTCTCATTTTGTTTCTTGTATTTCACAGGTACTATGGTTCACCGATCTAGGATGAGCGGATTGCGAAATTGGCTAAAAACTGCATTAGTGGATGATTCAGATGAAGATATAGTCTTGATCGACGGATGTAAGGGATTTCATTGTATGAATATGCAAATATGAAGAAAACCATTGCAGACTGATTGGAGAGGTTCTAACTGTCATTTTCAGCAGGTGAGCCTGAGTCTATGCTGTTAAAATTCCCAAACTGATCCACCATGCACGTTCTAGCGTGTTTTCTTTATTTGTTTTTGTGATCATGGTCAATCTGCCTGATTGTATTTTGTTATGATTTATGTAACTGAATTTGGATTTGTTTCTAGTTCAGTCTCGGGAGCCCATAACACTATAAATAAGAGGTGTAGAGGACCAAGAAAGGAATTTTTCCTAGTGAAATAATTCTAGACTATTTATGTGAAAGAGCTACCTCTTTGCCAATAAGAATGATCATTTTGCTGGAACAAAGGTCTTGTGCATAGATTTACTCAGAGTGTGTGGGATGCATAATGTAGAACTATTTCTTCTTGCTTCTACACATCATACAATGAGATTTTTCTAGCCTTCTAGAAGTACTTCCTTGGTCCTGAATGGCTATTGTCCTTATAAATGTCTATGTATGGCAGGGTAATTAATGGTTTAATCATATTAGAGCTATCTCTGGTATTCTTTCTGCTGTGAATGTGATTATTGTGTTGGTACGACTATTTGTTATACCTTTATGAGCATTTACAGTATATTACTCTGAACTCTAAATTTGCTCCCTGAAATGGGATAGAATAGTTTAGTTTTAGATCTAGATTAGACCTAAATTTATCTTAGGCATCTGCATTTCATCCTTAAACAAGAAAATATATAATGGTGGACTGGGTCATAACCAGTAAAAATATTAAAGAACTTAATATATGGTAGCCAGAACCGTGAATAGGACGGATTCCCCAAACCAAACTGTGTCTGGTGTAATTGGGATCGTTCACCGGGGAGGATCCCTACTGCTTGGTACTTGAGATTTTCTAGGCATCAACACTATTCGAATGGGAGATGACTCTGTGATCCAAACCAAGAGAGTTGGCAGGATCGACCTTGACAATGGATATTTCAATGTTGTCCTCTATGTACCAGAATTGGCAGCAAATTTGTTGTCAGTATACCAAATGACACATACAAGAGAATCCAAGAGATTAATTTATACTCAATATTTGGTAGATATGGAAAACATATCCTCCAACCAAGTTGTGGCATTGGGGTATGCAGATCACCAAGCTAGAATGTATAAATTCTAAAAATTTCTTTTGAATTCCATAGGGAAAGCGCTTTAATCTCATGCCAATGAGACCTCCAAGCGATGGACTGAGAGATTTGGACACATGAACTACAAATACCTTCAATAACTAAACAAGGATGAGATGGTGGAAGTGATTCCTCAAATCAAATATTCCAATGGTGCATGCTGTTATAGTTGATTTTACCACACGTTCTTGATCACATATTGTTGATGTAATTGTAACTTCAGAATGTATTCACTTGTATATCTTATGTATTATACCCCTATGTTTATTCTGGGAAGTGTTTGTAATGTAATTGAGTCATTTCATACCTCGATTTTCCGATCAGGAATTTCTATAATGTAAACAAGTCATGTCAAGTCATTGTGGGTAACCCTTCTATTGTTCAAGGGTTAAAGTCCCCACAGTTGCGGGGCCCTAGGGTTATTAGACTCTCCTAGTGAAGTCGGCCCTAGTGAGTTATTGTCAAGTTGGGAATTAGTATAGATAGAGATTGAGCCTTTCTATTTATCACACACTCACTCACACTCGGTTGTAGCGCATAGCTGAGGGAGAAGAATTTGCTGGGGCTATAAAGAAAGAGGCTACTGTTGTCGGGAGATAATATTACTATTTTGGGGTTTTACTTTTGGTGCTAATTCTATCTCTGAGGAAGTTGTGGGGTTTTCTCCTTTATGGTTTCCATGAGGAAAATATTTGTGTTCATTGTCTCTTGTGTTTTATTGATGTGCATGTTATTCTCTCATATAAGATCCTAAGATCATAATGCTAGCTTGAATGATAAAAATCTAACATGGTATAAAAGCTAACCTGAGAAGAAGACATTGTGTAGCTGTAGAATCTAGGGATTCTTAATTTTTGGGTCTCTCTCCACAATCCATCAGCAAAATTATGCTAGGATAACTCTCCATTGAAGGGTGCATCTTTCTATCGAAGAGGAATTCGATTCCGAGCATTTTCAGTTTTTTGTGCGGGAATTTAGGGATTCCTACAGAAGAGGAATTTTTGAATGAGCCCAACATAGGATTTATCTCCTCATCAAAATCGAATTTTAGAGACTTGGGTTGGGATTTTTGGTTGGGTATAACTCCGTGAAAGTCAAAACCTAGTTTGACCCCAGGCCAAAAAAACCCTAAAATACTAAAACTGATAGGTTTTGGTACATTCTCTATATCTTGGGATTGGAGAAGGCTCGGGATCTGAAACTTTCACAAGCTGAATATACAACCCTGATTTACACTGTATCCAAATTTTACCCTCATATTCACTATATTCTAGGAGATATGATTCCTCCAAGTTATAGTTCCATCCTCTCCCAGGATTCATCCCCAAACAGGTCACCTGGGGAGAATTTATATATCTTGGACTACAAAGGTCCAAATGAAATTTATGAAGATGTTATAGAAAGGGCACGGAATTTAATTTATGTGGTCCAAATTTCATACCTAGAAGATGAAAAAATGACACATGGTAGTCCGTACAACTTCGCTATGCTGAACAGTCTTGAAACATGTCAGCTTGGGAAAACAATCATAAGTCCCAATTGGTGAAACCAATTCTGATGAAACCTATGGTGTTGGAGTAGGGATAGGTGTGGCTATCTTAGTGCGATGTTTCATACATAGATGAGCAGTAATTTTGGAGATACCGTAGACACAGTAGTAGGAATTTCCGTAGAAGAAATTGGTAAACTAGGGTTTCCTGTTCCAGGAGCTTCCATCCACTGTTTTCAAAAAAGGAGTACATTGGATAGCTCACCTTGAAGATTTCTATCTTTCTATCCAATCAAATCTTAAATATTCCAAGATTTTAAAATTTGGGTTTCTCTGACAAACCCTAGATTAGCTAGCTCCAGAACCAAGATGGACACCTCAAATTGGTAAGATCTAATCTTTTTCTATTTTCATCTGAGGTTCTCATTTCAAAGTGATCTATCACATCAGCTTGATGATAAGCTTGTTGAAGTTGAAAACTTCCAAGCATGGAAGTATATTATCTCTCTGAAGAAAATGAATTGGACACCTACATAAGAAGAGAGGTTACAGTTCCAGAGGGATATGAGGATAAAAGCCTTACACCAGAAGAACTTGGTCAAGGCCAAAAAGATCATTGCTGATTCAATCACGGATCACCTTATACCACAAGTTTCTTCCCTAAAGACACTGAAAGAGATGTTTGATTCCTTGACCAAGATATTTGAAGGGAAGAACATAAATCAGAATATGACTTTGAGAAAATAGTTGAAGAATGTGAAGATCTAGAATGCAAAGACCATATAGTCATACTTTATGAGGGTCTCTCAAATCAAAGAACAACTTGTAGCAGTAGAAGAAGAAGTGGAGAATGCAGAAGTGGTGATAGCCACCTTGAATGGACTCCCAGAATCATGGGATTCATTCATGCAAGGAATGTGTGCCAGAAGGAATTGACTACTTTCAGAAGACTCTGGGAAGAAAAAGAAGATCGACTCATAAGAAAAGAAGAGAATATGGGAGCAAATGAAGATCAAGCTCTCACCATCCAAAGAATATCCCTCAAGCAATGAGGAATATGAAGGAATCAACTCTTGAAGAAACTCTTATCCATCTTAGCATTTGGATAAGAAATGATGAATGAAGAAGATGATGAAGCTAAAGGCTCAAGAAGGAGTCTACCCATGAAACACATAAACATAAGTATTCAATTGTCATTTCATGGTATTGTTTTGTTATGCATTTGTTTATATTCAGTTGATGTATTATGCATGATAGAATGTTTGCATTAATGACAGTATACTACTAATATGCATGTAATGGGTAAGTAGCTCATGGTGCTATACAACTCTCCATTGTTACTTATCTAAAATGAAACCTCTTTACTGACATATTCGATTAGTGCACAATCTCAATGTTGTCCTGGTAGAGATGGAAGGCATCTAGAAAGTTTCCATGAGATACGGATGAATGTTGTATTGGTTGAAATAGTTGCATGATCATATATTTATGCATAATAATTTGTCATTATGAATATGCCTTATGAAATGTTTCTAACCATACAACTAATGCATTTGACTTGTAGGAAAGATCGCGCAAAATTGCCTACAAGCAAAGAAGGATGAGACTTGTTTCAAAGAACAAGTGACGATAGTTCAAGATGAAGAATAATATGAAGAATGTAGTGACATCATTGATGCAAAACCTTCCAGTCATGAAGAAGTAACCAAGAAGAAAGGGAAGACCAGTTCAAGAAGAATGATGTCTAGGATGCAGTATCGATACATGAAGGGAAGTTCGTAGTTGCATCATGCATTAGATGGAGACATTATGGGATACAAGGCAAGATTTGTAGCATGAGGCTTCTTACAAAAATAAGGCATAGACTACTAAGAGACATTTGCAGCCAGTGGGAGTTGAGACACATGACAAGCAGAGTCATGTGTTCAAATGAAAGAAGACCTTGTACGATCTCAAAAGACACCCATGGGATAACACATACATGAGGAGCTTGATTAATATCTTAACCTTTGCTACAGGTTGAAGATTAAATCCTATAGAGGATGACAAGCTCACAGATGGGTGTGAGAAGAACTTTTGAAAAAATTCAAGATAGAGGATCTTGGTATCCAGTGATCCTAGATGGATACTTAGAATATTAGTAGTAGAGGAAGTTGCTTGTCACTCTGGTACAGAATGTTTCAGTGTATAGAGTATGAAAGAGAGAGGGAGAATGATGCTCTACTTTAGAGGGAGTGACTGTAGAATTTCTTAAGGTTCGACATGGTATGATAGGATGGAAAGCTTACTGATGACTCTAGGCTTTGCTAAGAGTAAAGTGGATTCCAAACTTTGCTTTAAGGTTAAAGACAGAAGACCAGTAATGCTCATGTTATATGTCAATGACTTATTCCTGACAGAAAAAAGGAACTCATTAAAGTTGCAAGAAGGAGACTTACTTCCGAGTTAGAAATGAAGGACTTGGGTATGATGCACTATTTTCTAGGCATGGAGGTGTGGTAGAATGCAGATGGAATCTTCCTCAGACAAGGGAAATATGTAGTAGAGATCCTGAAGAGGTTTGGGATGATGGATTACAAGGCCATGACCACACCTATGGCATCAAACCTGAAGCTATTGAGTGATGCTTCATCAGAAGCGATTGATGCTATGATGTATCGTCAGATTATTGGGTCCTTGATGTACTTGATGAACACGAGACCAGATATTTGCTTTGTTGTGAACACCTTGAGCCAGTTCCTAACAAATCCTAGACATGTTCACTTGATTGCTGTAAAGAATATTCTAAGGTACCTGAGGGGTACAGTTGATTATGGGCTCAAGTATGAGGTGAATCAGAAGATTAACCTGGAAGGTTATGTTGATTCATATTGGGCAGGCAGTGCCATCGATAGGAAGAGCACTTCAGGGTGTTGCTTCAGTATGGGATCAGGTGTGATATCTTTGTTTAGCAGGAAGCAATATTGTGTGGCACTAAGTATAGCTGAAGTAGAGTATGTCGCAACTTGTTTAGCTAGTTGTGAGGTAGTATGGTTGAGGAAGCTACTGTCTAATTTATTTCATCTCCAATTAGATGCTACTTGTATATATTGCAACAACCAGATTTGTGTAAAGTTTTCGGAGAACCCAGTGTTCCATGACAATTCAAAGCATATCAAGATCAAGTATCACTATATCAGGGATATGGTGCAGAAAGGAGCAGTGAAGCTCCAGTATGTTGCGATGGACGAACAGATAGCTGATGTGTTGACTAAGCCATTAGCCAGAGTGAAGTTTGAGTACTTCAGGGAGAAGCTTGGTGTTCTACAGATCTAGGTTCCCTCCAAAGGGAAGTGATGAGTCCATGAGCCATTTTGATGTGACTGTAGGATTGGTTCCTACATGATCATATATAAGTGTAGAGCCATTTTGATGTGACTATAGGATTGTCTCCTACATGATCAGATATAAGTGTAGAGCCATTCTAATGTGACTGTAGGATTGGTTCCGACATGATCAAATATGAGTGTAGATCCATTCTGAGGTGATTGTAGGATTTGTTCCTACATGATCAAATGTAAGTGCAGAGCCCTTTCGACATGTAGGTAGGGTTGGTTCCTCGCATGGTCGAATGTAAGTGCTCGACCTTTCTAACATAGATGACTAGATTGGTTCCTCTCATGGTCAGATGTGAGTGTTGGGCCTTTTTGACATAAATGACTGGATTGGTTCCTCTCATGATCAGATGTGAGTGTTGGGCATGTCTTTCTGACATGGTGTTGGATGTGTTCCTCTCATGGTCATATGTAAGTGTTGGGCAGGCCATTATGACTTAGGGTCAAATATAAGTGCAGGAAAAGACCTGCATGGAGGCTATGCCTACAACCAGCATGAAAAAGGGCTGGCTCTATAGAACTTCCTACGGCAAGAAGAATCAAGAGATAGCACCTGTGATGATGATCCAGCAGAGATGTTCCAAAACTAGAGATGATCCAGATCCAGTGATGATCCAGATCCAGTGATGATGATCCAGATCCAGATGAAGACGACTTGAAGATGAAGATGACTTGAAGATGACGAGGACTCAATGATGTTCCAGATGATATAGAGAATAAGACTTGTGATGACAAATTGTGTCAAGAGAATACCTTCCTAGTTAAGAGGGAGTGTTGATGTAATTGTAACTTCAGAATGTATTCACTTGTATATCTTATGTATTGTACCCCGATTTTTATTCCGGGAAGTGTTTGTAATGTAATTGAATCATTTCATACCCTGATGTTTCGATCAGGAGTTTATATAACATAAACAAGTCATGTCAAGTCATTGTGGGTAACCCTCCTATTGTTCAAGGGTTAAAGTCCCCGCAGTTGTAGGGCCCTAGGGTTATTAGACTCTCCTAGTGAAGTCATCCTAGTGAGTTATTGTCAAGTTGGGAATTGGTATAAATCGAGAGTGAGCCTCTCTATTTATCACACACTCACTCACACTCAATTGTAGCACATAGCTGAGGGAGAAGAAGTCGTTGGGGCTAGAAAGAAAGAGACTACTGCTATTGAGAGATCATCTTACTGTTTTTAGGGTTTTACTTTTGGTGCTAATTCTATCTCTGAGGAAGTTATGGGGTTTTCTCCTTTATGGTTTCCCCAAGGAAAATCTGTGTGTTCATTGTCTCTTGTGTTTTATTGCTTTGCATGTTATTCTCTCAGATAAGATCCTAAGATCATAATGCTAGCTTGAATGATAAAAATCTAACACATATTTATGGCCTTCCTTGTCCCTCTACAGACTCTTTAGACCCCATGGACTTATATTATACTTTGATGTTCCAAGTTCATCCCTAAAAAACACGTTTTTATTGATGTATGTGAATTTTAAACCCATACTCACATGTACACACGACTTTTGACCTCAAACCCGCGTACATCGGGATGTGTGCATAAGTCCAAATATTTTTTGATTCTTCCTCATAGGAGTCTGAAGATCCTGACTCTTGGCCTTCCATATTCCTTGAGATCGCTCGGATTTGACCCTCCATTACCCTTTCGGAGTGTTATATAAGGAACGCCTTAGATACATTGAAGAGGAGGAATTAAAGAGCAAAGAAACTATAGTCCATTGTTGCCTTAGTTTGCTCATTAGAGGAAATTTGGGGTCTAAAATGGGCCTTATAACAAAATGCACCAACAACAAATTTTGTGAGTTGGAATCGAAGAACCAATAGAGGTATTTCCTATTTTGGGGGTAGCGGGGTCTGTCAAAAGTATGCAGTGTGGGTAGTCGTTGGATGCAGAATTTAATTCCACATCCAATGAGCTCTCTTGCTCTGAATTTGAGTAAAAAGACAAGGAGATATGTCAAAAATACGAACACAAAAAGTATTTTTTTTCATTCTTCCTCTAAAAGTAATAACTATTATTTTATTATTTTAACTATTTTTTTATTATTTTAACTATTATTTTATTATTTTCCATAGGAGGCCCATTTTAGACCTCAAATTTCCTCTAATGTATAATTTAGTCTGCATCCCTTTGTCCCTTTGGAGCACTTTGTGTTCTTCCCAAGCTTGCCTTTGCTTTGTGAGCTTGCTATCGAGAGATGAACGATTGAGATGGTGGAGGCCCAGGTAGAGGACTCAGATTCTCTGGTTCGTAGACGTGCCAACATAGTTTGTCACTATTGTAATCTCTGATTTTATTAATAGAAATATCTTTTCCTGTCCAATTATGTGCACTTGAATATGAATATCGAATCCATGGATGTATTTAATTGCTTATACATTGTTGAATATATATGCTAGAGTAGGTCTAACACATTATTATAGAGCATGCTTATCTTGTTTGTTGTTATTGAGAGCGAATTGGTAATGTAAGTGTGAATTAGAAAATCTCAATGGGGATCTACTTCAACCGTCCGGAACAAGGTACGATTCAGTATCCCTTAGTGTTAGATGTTTGGTTTCTCTTGCATATTGGGAAATATTTATTTCTAGTGTCAAAGTTGTCTGTTGTGGTACACCCCAAGCCATAGGAAGTTTCTCTCCATAGTATAAGTGGCGAATCCACTAGGGAGTTCTTAGTTGTTTTTCTTTGGGGATTGGGGGCACAATGTGTTTTATACTTACTCTTTGTTTCTCCCTGTTTATGTGTCACATTTTATAGTATGTTCATACATTAACATTCCCCTTGAGTGGTTTGGAATACTTTTTACCACTTTATTCTTTGTATACGTGGGTTTCAACTGAACAGACGTGTACATACACGGGTTTTAGATGAAAAGAAGCGTACATACGTTGTTTTTCCTTCAACAGTCGTGTACATCCTCCCTTTTGGTTGATTTTTTAATGTGAGAAGTTGTTGGGTGGGTTGTGAGTGTGGCTGGGTCCTCTTGGGTTCTGATGTTGTCTGTGTGACTGATTCTTTAAGCATGTCTATCCATTGACACTTCCCTAGAGTGGTTTGATCCCCGGCCTTCTTTTACCACTATATTCTCTGTATACGCAGGTTTCAGCTGAAAAGTTGCGTACATACGCGGGTTTTCCTTGCCTAGTCACGTACATCCTCCCTTTTGGTTGAGTTTTTTATGTGAGAATTTTCTGGGTGGGTTGTGAGTGTGGCTGGGTCCTATTGGGTTCTGATGTTGTCAGTTGACTGCTTCTATTATGACCAGAGACCGCTTTTTCATTGATTTTTCTTTGAAAGTGGTTTTTAGTCATTTGTCTTTTTGTTTTGCCATTAGTGCATTACTCTTTTTTTCTCGGTGTCTTGTTGGTATTGTGTTTTATATTTGCTACAGAGACTAAGAGTTTTAAATGACTTTATTGCATTTTTCATTCTTTTATATTGAAAAATCCAAAATAGTTGCATTCTTACTTGCATCTCACATATGGATTTGAGGAGGTACTTGCATTGGATTGCTTGGATGAGAGTTGTGTTTGGGCTTTCATATATGAAGGATTGCATTGACATTTTGAAAGGAATGAATATTCTTGCATATCTTGTAATGGCATACCCTTTTTTTCATTCTACACAATTGCACTTGGCATTGCTTGTTAGGTGTGCACTTTTATTTCACTGCAGAGTCTTTATATCACTAGTTGCACAGCCATTTCCTTTTGAGTAATCACGACCAATTAAAATGAACGCTTAATAAAGGGAATTACACTCTTTTCTTTTATAAGGTGCATCAACAAGATTAGGTTTTAGAGTCTTGGAATAGTTCATTGTGATTCAATTCTCCAAGACTACTAAACAAACAAGTAGGTGTATGTCCAGGTGAGAGAGTGAAATCCTTGGTATAATTAGTGTTTCTCAGGAGGCTCCTCTTACACAGGAGTTAAGCACAAGGTAGAGTACATGATTGTGATAGGCATATCCCTTGGTCACTTTTGTTCAGGTACACAGGGTACTCCTAAAAGACCGAACACCTTCAGAAACTGCTTCACACAAATAGATCACAGATCAACACACCAATGTTTGTCACATGGTTAAAACCCTCGAGAGGGAAACAGTCCACGGCCCCAACCAAATAGCTACTTGGAGAAATTTATTATGAAAAAGAAAGAAAATTACATGAGCTTCTCATAATCAATCAACTAGCCAAGGACCCTCTATGCTCTTTAAATAGAGATCATAGACCAATCGAATGTTAAGCCATGGATCAATGGTAGGTATGATCTAAGAGAAGTTGAACCATCGGATTACTCTATGTTTAGAACATATCATAACCATTGGATTCGAATATTTACAAATGCATACTAATGCATACTAAAGAAACACACTTTTACCTAACGGATATATTACACAAGTTGATCTTACCTAACTCCTAAGTGTGTAAGTATCCTAACATCCCCCCTTAAGAACAACTTGGGATAGGATTGAAGGATTTACAAAAGTGACACTATTAGGAGAAGGAAGGAGGCATTAGAGCCTATCCCCCCTCAAGGACACATTCCTGAACTCCTAACATAGACTGAAGTTTAGAAAACTTCACTTCTGTAAGAGACTTGGTGAAGATGTCTACAACTTGATCATCTATTGGGCAACAGAGCACTTCAATAACATGATCATGAACAAGATTTCTGATGAAGTGCATGTGTAGCTCAATGTGTTTGCTACGCTGATGTAGAACTGGATCTTTGGCAAGCTTGATGGCACTTTGATTGTCGCACCAAAGTGGGGTAGGCTGTTGCTGCTCGAATCCAAACTCTAAAAATATCTGTCGAAACCATAAATATTCCTGACTGGCATTAACTGCGGCTCGATATTCTGCTTCTGCTGAAGAAAGAGCAAGAGCTTGTTGTTTCTTACAAGCGTAAGTGATAGGTCCAAATCCCAGACTGAAAACATAACCTGCAGTAGACTTTCGATCATCAAGATTGCCATCCCAACCTGAATCAATGAAACCAACCAACAAAGGTTTTCCCCATGTACTGTAATGAATCCCAAACCGAATTGTACCTTGAATATATCAAAGTATTCTTTTTGCTGCTTTCCAGTGACTTTCATGAGGATTTTGCATATAACGGGAAACACAACCAACGACAAAGGAAAGCTCAGGACGGGAATGAGTCAAGTATAAAAGACTACCAACAAGCTGATGATACAAGGTGGCATTTACTTCAGGGGAAGTACAAGTGGCAGAAATTTTGAATCCAGACTAGAAGGGAGAAGGGGCTGGTTTACAATCTTCCATGTGGAAGCGACGAAGAAGGTCACAAGCATACTTAGACTAGGAAAGAAAGATTCCTTCTTTGGTTTGCAAGACTTGAAGACCAAGAAAATAATGCAAATGTCCTAAGTCTGACATTTCAAAATTTTGCATAAGACTGGATTTCACATGGGTGATAAGGTTAGGGTCACTACTAGTAAGGATAAGATCATCAACATAAAGAACAAGTATGATGAGATGGTTTCCTACTTTCTTGGTATAGACATTGGGGCTAGAATGGAATCTAGAAAAACCAATGTCAAGGAGAAAGCTATCCATTTTGGCATACCAAGCTTTAAGAGCTTGCTTAAGGCCATATAGGGATTTCTTAAGGAGATAGACAAGGCTAGAGTTATCCTGAACATATCCATGAGGTTGTTCCATGTAAATTTCCTCTTGTAAATCACCATGTAAAAAGGCAGACTTGACATCCATTTGATGGACTTCCCAGTTATGTAAGGCTACAAGGGAAGGAAAAAGACGAATGAAATTCATTTTTGCTGCAGGGGCAAAGGTTTCATTGTAGTCAATCCCTTCAACTTGGGAAAAACATTTGGCAACTAACCTTGCCTTAAGTCTTTCAACACTTCCATTTGATGAATACTTAGTTCTGTAGACCCATTTACATCTGACAAGTTTTCTTCCTTTTGGAAGAGGAACAAGATCCCAAGTATCGTTCACCATTAAGGAACGATATTCTTCATCCATAGTTGCATCCCAATCTGGATTTCCTGAAGCTTCTGCAAAAAATTCTAGATCATGATTCTTGAAAACTTGAGCCAAAAGAGAAGAGGCTCGCTGAAACTAAGAATGTGTTTGACTTTGATCTCTAGGATCACCGGCAAGATCACCAGCTACTTCACATGTTGAATGGACCCATCAAGGAGGCATTGGTGCTGGTGTAATTCAAGGAACATGAGCAGGAGGAGGTGTATTTTCATCATCACTGTCATCATCAGAAACTGGAGTTGGAAACATGTTAAGGAAGCTGGAAGAAGAAGGCACAATCGCCAAATCAGGCTCGCAGGCCAAAGATGGCACACCCACCAAGTTAGGCTCGCAGGCCAAGAGATTTTCATCAAATTTAACATCTCTTCTAATGATTATATCATGAGAATGTGGCTGAAGAAGTCTATAACCTTTTACATCTTCAGAATATCCAACAAATATGCACTTTTCACTTTTAGGATGCAATTCTTTCTGTTTTTCATCCGAAATGTGAGCCCATGCTTCACAACCAAACACACGAAAGTGGCTTACATCATGTTTAATTTTACTCCATGCTTCTTCCAGTGTTATACCTTGTAAAACTTTAGTGGGTGTGCAATTAACTATGTGATTTGCACAATTTATGGCCTCAACCCAATATTGAAGACTTAGTCCCTTATATTGGATCTTACAATTAGCCATTTCTTTTAAAGTGCGGTTCTTCCAGTCAGCTACACCATTTTGTTGTGGTGTATATGGAACAATGTGTTGTTGTTGGATTCCTTGTTTAGTGCAAAAATTAGTGAACTTGTTGTTAACATATTCTCCTCCATTGTCAAATTTTAACTTAATAATTTGATGACCAGATTGTTTTTCAACAAGGGCCTTGTAGGCCAAGAACATGTTAAAGACTTCGCTCTTAAGTTTTAGGAAGTAAACCCAAGTGCATCTGGAGTAGTCATCAATGAAAGTTAAGAAATATTTGAAACTAGAAAAGAAAGCAGATGGAAGAGGGCCACACAAGTCACTATGCACAAGCTCCAAGGGAACCGAGGCGTGCCAAGAGGCATGTTTGTCAAAACTATCTCGATGATGTTTTCTGAGTACACAACCGAAACAAACACCATCCTTACAAGATACCAGTGGAAGACCAGTCACCATATTGTTTTTAAATAGTTGTTGCAATGAGCGATAATTTAAGTGACCAAATTGCTCATGCCAAAGTTTGCTTAAGTTATCACTATGAGCAACAAAAACTGAAGGAAAAGGTGATGGCCCAAAGCTGTTAAATTTGTACAACCTGGTAATATCATCAACAGTTCCAGTAGAAAGGACATTTTGAGGATTTTTAAAATCCTTGATTACAACTTGGTGAGGTGTAAACGTCACAGTTTTACCTTCACCCGAATGAGTGATTTGATAGACTGATAACAAATTGTAGGAAAGTTTTGGAACACATAGTACATCACTGAAATGACCATTTTCTACTGGAACTATTCCGGATCCTACAACACTTAGAGATCTATCATCACCAACAAATATTTTTTTGGTGTTACATTCATGCATAGTAGAAAAGATGGTTTGATCCTTAGCCATATGATAAGATGCTCCAGAATCAATGAGCCATTCATTTGAAGTAGAAGAAGAAGATGCAGTATAAGAGTAACCAAAAGCACAAAGTGCATTTCCATGAGAGTTAGATTCTGAAGACGAATATAGGCTGATGTGGTGCTTCTTCATTGCTACTTCCAAGGCTTCCATCTTCTTAAAACATTTAGATTCATCATGATTATCTTTCCCACCAAAATTGCAATGACGCTCAGTCTTCTTTCCTTTTTGCTTGGATCCTTTGTCATTTTTTAAAGGAGGAGCTGACTGAGAGGGTTTGGGACCCTTTTTGTTTGGCTTATTATTGCAAAAATTTTGTTTCTTGGGAGGCTTGGACTTTTCTTTCTATTGGGACAATAAGGCTTTCCCAGATGTATCTGCATTGTTAATTATTCCAAGATGAATGAGCTTATCTTGCGCTCTAATTAAGGAATCACAAAAGGATTCAAGGCTAGTCTCTTGATAGCTAGTTGCAGTCAAGGATTATTTCATGGAGTAGAATGTAGATACAAAAATAGAATATAGATCCAAACCTTAGGTCCAAACCCATTCCTTGATGTCAGGAAACCTTCATGTTGTTGTTAGAAGTGGTATTGTACGAATGGTATAGATTTCCTATATATGGGTGCCCTAGTTAGTTCCCTTTTGCATTTGGTACCCATGCTGAGATGCCTCCTTTAGGTTGTGGGGGTCCCCTTTTAGTCCCTCCAAGTCCTTGAGCAAGAGCTTCATACTCCTCTTGAACTTTCTGTTGGCTTTTACCCATAGGGACTCCCTTGTATATATCAAGTTGTAATTTCATTTCATTAGTTTTTATTGTCTTCTTGAGCTTTATGTCGGCTCCCTAACATTGATTTATCGGCCTTATAGCCTGATCGTGTCTCATGTCTAGCCAAGCAGAGCCTTTTTTATATCCTTTTGCATCTTGATCACCCCTTTATTAGGAGGAGACATTCCCCTGAGTGTCGTTATCCTGCACATGTTTCCTTGCATTGAGAATAGGTATGTTCCACTGCTTGGAACTAGCTTACCTATCCCTGACACCCGTCTCCTCCTAGCTATGTACTATAAATCACTTTTATTCTTTTTCAAGATTTTCAAAATATCTAAAAAATTCCAAAAAAATAAAAAAAATAAAAATCCAGGCAGGAAAAGATGTTCTATTTGGTAGCAGTTGAGCCGTGTCGCCTTCGAACAGAGCACTATATATCACATCCATTGGTTGGGTTATTAGTTTGAATTTAGGAGTTGTACTCGTTACTCTGAGTTTATTTCCATCGATTGGTTAAGCTTCCAGTCCCTATGGATCCTTTGTTTATGCCTCCTATGTCACAAAGATGTACCAGTTTGCATATCGAGTCCGTGCTGCCTACCTTCAGTCACCATTCACCTTTATGCTCTTTTTCAAAGGAAGTTGAAGCCTAAGTTGGCCATTCCTCAGTTTTCTTAACTTTGCATGTCATCCATTCCCGATACTATTACTGGTTCATGCACATCTTGTTTGAGTTCTTCCACATTATACAACGTTGTTGAGTACCTCATGTTGGGGTATGGGGGATGCCTTAATGCCCTCCTTCTAGCGGATTCCATTCCATCGAATTCAGATCATTTATTCTGGAATAGGATTCTAGAGTCATTTGAGTGACTTGAGACTTACAGTCATTAGTGGTAGGTTCTCTCACCATCGATAGTTTTTGGAATACATCAATGTCCCCTGATCGATGGATTCTTCCTATTTTTTGACCTCAACACATCTATTCACACTTGTTAGATTGCACTCTGGACCTTGATTCCCATTTTCATTATCGGTGGGTGATCTTGCATCTGTTAATGGTATACTTGCATCTGTTAATGGTATACATCAATCATCGGTAATCAGATGATGGATAACTATGTTCGACCTCGACACATCTATTCCCATAGTGGGACATGTACTTGTATCGGTTCGTGTAGAAGACCTTCCAGCTTGGTGGCATTCCATGTATGCTACCTCCTTGATCATGCTAGTGTTCATGGGATATAAGCTCTCATGATTTGATTCCAGTGTATATTAGATATCTTCATCCACTATGGAGATCTTGATCCATTGTATATCTTTAGATATTATGGAGATCTTGATCCATTGTATATCTTCAACCACTTTGGAGATTCTGATCTATTGTATATTGTACATGGCAATGATCACACATGTCACATTTTGTATATCATGCCTATTCATGGCCATTGTACTCTTATGTATCCAGGATTTCTATATGTATTTACAGTCACATGCAGGGATTGATTATTGTATTGTACTGATGAGTGGCCGGTTCTTCCACATGGGTCTTCATTACTCCACTTCTGGGATGGATTTTATAATGTATTTCGGCCATCATGTTACCCCACTGACCTCACACATTAGGGGGCATCTCTTATAGATAATTTTACCACACATGGTTGATCACATATTTATGTCCTTCCATGTCCCTCTGTAGACTCTTTAGACCCCATGGACTTATATTATACCTTGATGTTCCAATTTCATCCCTAAAAAACACATGTTTATTGTTGTACGTGACTTTTAAACCCATACTCGCGTGTACACGTCACTTTTTACCTCAACACGCGTACATCGGGATGTGTGCATAAGTCCAAATATTTTTGGAGCTTTCCTCATAGGAGTCTGAAGATCCTGACTCTTGGCCTTCCATATACCTTGATATCACTTGGATTCGACCCTCCATTACCCTTTTGGAGTGCTATATAAGGAACCCCTTGGATACATTGAAGAGGAGGAATTTAAGAGCAAAGAAACTATAGTCCATGGTTGCCTCAGTTTGCTTATACTTGAGTCTACATCCCTGTGTCCCATTGGAGCACTTTGTGTTCTTCCCAATCTTTCCTTTTCTTTGTGAGCTTGCTATTGAGGGATGGAGGATTGAGGTGGTGGAGGCCCAGGTGGAGGACTTGGTTTCTCTGGTTCATAGACGTGCTAACAGAGGTTATCACTATTGTAATCTCTGATTTTATTAATAGAAATATATTTTTCTAGTCAAATTATGTGTATTTGAATATGAATATTGAATCCATGGATGTATTTAATTGCTTATACATTGTTGAATATATATGCTAGAGTAGGTCTAACACATTATTATGGAGCATGCTTTTCTTGTTTGTTGTTGTCGAGAGAGATTTGCTAATGCAATCATGAATTGGAAAATCTCAGTGGGGATCTACTTCAACTATCCGAAACAAGGTATGATTCGGTATCACTTAGTGTTAGATGTTTGGTTTCTATTGCATATTGGGAAATATTTATTTCTAGTGTCAAAGCTGTCTTTTGTGGTACACCCCAAGCCATAGGAAGTTTCTCTCCATAACACATGCATTGGTTGTGTAGTGGAAAAGCATCCAGAGCGTAGCTATGAGAAGGGGAATGCAAGGAGATATACACAAAAAATTTGATTGGTCCTCTTTCCACTCCCTCCTATGGAGGATCATGGTATGTTCTCAATTTCATTGATGATTACTCAAGGTTTTGTTGAGTGTACTTACTTAAGCTAAAATCAGAAGTATTTGAGACCTTGAAGATTTGGAAGGCCCTAGTGGAGAGCCAAAGTGGGAATAGGATTAAAATCCTTAGGACTGATAATGGTCAAGAATATGTCAATAATAATTTGTAGCACCTATGTGAGGAATGTGGCATCCAACGCAACATTCAATCCCCTACACACCTCAGCAAAATGGTGTGGCATAGAGGAACAATAGATATCTTAAGGAGATGGCCACATGCATGATTGAGGCAAAGGATTTAAGTCCTAAGATATGGGATGAATTCATCAATTGTGATGCATATATTCATAACAAGTATTTACATAAATCAGTGAAAGTGAAAACACCCTATGATACTTGGTTTGGTCACAAACCAAATGTCTCACATTTCAGGATTTTTGGCTCAAGGGCATGGGCTGGAATTCCATCAGAAAAGAGGAAGGCATTGCAGCCACAGAGTAAAGAATGTATCATGGTCATTTATGGTTAAGAGACAAATGTTTATAATCTCTTTGATACATACACACACAAAACTTTCATTAAGAGGACTATGGAATTCATACGAGATTATACCATATTTTGAGCTAGCACCAAGGGGATGTTCTTTTCCCCAACACCATGATGATGTAAGTGATGATTAAAAATCTGAATTTTCTTATAATTCTGATAATGGCATGGCTGAATATGACATTTATGTACATGATTCACCTTCAAGGCCCAAATGGGCTGATAAAACCATACAATTTGTTGAGCATCTAGCAGGCAATCCTCTAGATCCTAGGAAAACAAGATCACAATTTCACAATGCTTCTTATGCAAGTGAAATTTCTCTTATTGAGCACTGTTATATGATAATTGGATCTAATCCACATTCATATCAGGAAGCATGTCATAACCCAAGGTGGCAATCAGCCATCCAAGATGAATTCAATTCTCTACAAGAGAATGAGACATGGGAATTGGTTCCCTTGCCTCCCAAGAGGAAGATTTTGCAATGTAAGTGGGTCTTTAGAACCAAAATTTCTGCAAATGAAACTGATATTAAGCATAAGGTGTTTTTTAGGAGAATACAACCTTATAACCTAGGGTCTTTGGGGTTACCAATGTACTAAATAAACTTGCAGACATTCAGCTATTAAAGAATTCGACAGAGAAATAAGGAAGAAATTAGGCGTACCTTGATTATGGAGGTTGATCCTAGCCTTCTTCTTAAATACAAATTGATCCAACAGATTCTAGGGAATCTTCAACACCTAAAAAGATCCATACCTTTCCTGCAATATCTTATATATTATATAGAATATTAATGAAATAATATGCTTGCAATGAAATGACAAGACAATTCAGAAATCATAATACATAGGAGTACAAAAGACACAAATTGGAAGAATGACTCTCTTTATTGATAAACAAGTGATAGAATATTACAACCGGTATTTGAAAAAATTGCTCCTCTGCTATCCAAGGAAACTTATTTCTGCTGCTCCAAGATCTCCAAAGGAAATCCACTAGCATAACTTTGCTCTAGAATTGATCATTGTTTAGCCTCAACCCCTACCTTGTATTTATACTTGAGGAAAGAGAGAGGTTACAAAGGTTGAGATGGTTGGGGTGTCTGGGATAGTTATGATTAAGATCCCAACTGTCCTTAACTAAACTAGTTTTTATTTTTTATTTTTGGATTAGAGAATTCATGACTATTAATACTAGTAGGTCGCGTGTGATACGCGGATTTTATAAGGGAAACCCATGTGTTCAAACCCTAATCATGTATTCACAGGTTGCAATGGAAATAGTTGTGAATTATTCCTAATCTGCTTACAAAAAATAGGTAGGGTTGGTATGATGATAATATATGAAGGCACATACACATCTATAGGGATTTGGCTACTTCCATCCATTTTTTCCTTTTGTGTACTAACACATTGAGTGTCTGTGCTCAGACGGAGAAGTTCCATTTCACAGGATAACAAATTCCCCCTAATATGTGAGGTTAGAGGGAAGCGATGTCCGAAATACATTACAAAATTTATTCTTCGAGAATTCAAACATGAAAGGAACTCAACATAATGTCAGTAATGAATGATGCTGACAACTAAAGCAAAGGAGTTCACCAATAAGGGTAGTGAATCATAAGGTACCATCCTCGAAACTCTAGGTATTCGTCTTCAGGAGATGCTGATGAGAAACCATAATGTGAGGAGGAAGGAAATGAATCCTTCAACAAATCACAAGAGTGACTATCACATTCCCCAATTTTGCAAAAACAATTTTATGTTATTTGAGGAACAATATGTTAAATTTTATGCTAAGTTGTAATTGATGACCCAGTGGGGTCAAGGATATTTAATGTAAATTATGAATATTTTATTTATAAATAATTAAATGAGGAGACAACAGCTTAGGAGAGTTGTTAAAAGAGTTTTTACTGGTCAAATTGGTGGAGGAGATTGGGTGGAGAGCAAACTGACATGTGGCAGCATCCTCAAACCACTTCCAACTGTTGCAGGTGGAAACCTCCCTACATTTGTGGTCATGATTCCCCAAGAAAGTGGACTCAGAGCAGGTGGATCAATTAATGAAAACTGACCCAAAAGACCTAGGCAATATTTATAAAAATTCCCATTGAAGAGAGCTGAGGCTACTCATTCTAGAGAAGTGACCATTCAGGGTGAATGAATGTACTTCAGAGAAATTCAATGGGGGGGGAATCTGGAAAGTGTTTGAGTGGATAACTACTGATTGATCTAGTTGCATATTTTAAGCTGAAGATCATACTGCTAAGAGCAGAGTGTTTTACTGAGGTATTGAACTAGTTAGTTGACAGAGGGTTCTACTATTTGCATTCTCCACCAGTTCTCAGCCAAGAAGACCAGGAACAGGCTCGGGGGTCCTGAGGAAGCGTTGTTTGAGCGCTCTCCAGGATTTTGGTAGGGAGGAATAGCCTCCTAAAGTTGTTTTCATCTTGTCCTCAACAACTTCTATGTTATTTTATTACTGTTTAAGTTAACTAAATCTTAGTTTAATTGCTATATGATTGTTAAAAGTTCATAGTTTGTGAAATGTTAGATTTAGTATTCTTATTGGATTGTTATAGAAATGAAACTGGTTTAGAGAATAGTGAAATAGAATGAAAATAAATTTTTAAACTGTTTTTTTCCCCACCTGGAAACCAGGTTGTACTCTAGCACAGTTAGAATGCTTTAAGTAGATGAAAGAATTTCTTAAGGGAATGAAAATTAGCAGGTAGGATTTTGTATCTGTAGATAGCAGAGTAATATTGTTTCAATATTTAAAATATAATAATAATAATAAACAGTGTTATGGTTTATTTGTGCTTACTGTTTTTACTTAATATAACTGAATAAAAATGCAAGAAAAGTAATAGTAAACTATACTAGAGTTACAGTAATAGTATACCGATACCAATAAAATTTTATAGAAAATAACAGTTAAGTATTTATACAAGTTATTAACCACACAATATATCTTATAAGCTATTTATAAAATTCTAAACTATTACTTAATACAAACCAGATTAGGGTTATGTTTATAATCCCTTTATTTATGAAAAATAGCAGAGTTACAGAGTTAACCTCCTATTTCTTACAGATCTCAGAATATTTCTAAATTACAGAACAATAAATAAGAATAAATGTAAATGTAAACATTAAATTAAATAAAACTATGAATGGCATAAATAGGAGCTATTTATTTTAAAACAAACACGCTTATAACCTGTGAAAAGAAGAATCTGAGGGTTGAAACCCTAGCAACTATTTTACCCTATAAATCAATCTATTTAAAGTTTTAACCATTTATTTTTTTTACTGTGTAAACAAACTTAACAAAAAGACTATAAATCCTGCCGTGGATTATTTACAATCTTTAACTGAAAATAAAACATCCTTTATAAACAATATAATAAACACTTAATTTACAAATTTACATAACCATGGAGAAAACAAGACAGAGCTCGAAGTTTAACAAAATTCATCTTCATAAAACCAACTATATTTACATTGTCAAGTTGTAAGGCTTAAAAGAAACTTAACAAAAATAAAAGTCACGGCTCAAGGGCCGGTATTACCCAGCTCAACAGCAAGGGTTTTGCAAGTGAAACTGGAAAGTAACATCATATTAAAATCCCTTAACTAACAAGAAACCGAAACAGGCTTCCTAGCACCATGTTTCTCCCTCAACAACCCTCATTTCAAGTAGGGTAAACCCATGTTTGAAATCAGGGCTTATTGGTTGGGCCACGAGTCCACTGAAGCCGGTCATTCTTTTCTTTTCACCAAAGCTTGGAGCTTTCATGGGTTCATGCAAGTAGCACGATACCGAGTGATTAGTATAAATCTCAGCTTGTAAATTTAAGCCCTAACTGCATTAATAAATGACAAAGAGTTTCCCCTTTAAAAACTGCTTTATTTTTTTTTTACCTGTAAGTAGAAGAGGTTTTGAGCAGCAAAGAAGCTGTCACCAGCTTTACCAATTTGCACAGAGGAGTAATCAACCCCTACGCCGACCTGGAGTGGAGACATTATTAACAAGTTTAACTCCACAATCCGTGATGAGATACAAGCAAGACAAAATTGAAACCATGAATAGGCCGAGAGACAAACACAAAAACCAACAACCACTCGTATAGTGAAACTCCCAACCATGAAGTTATGGATTCTAAGACTGAGCAACAAGTCTATAGAAGCAACTAACTCAAGGCACGATGCAAGAAAGCAAAGGAACAGCCTCTCATGGCTGTCAAGAAACATACACAGAGCAGCCCGCAGGTCATCGAAACCCTCGGAGTAAAAATGACAGGCGAATAGGGTTTTCCAGCCTTTTAAGTCACCAAGACAGGAGCATACCACATTCCCTCCAAATATTTTAACCACACATGGTTCTAGTCTATAGTCAATCTGCGTTTCAATAATTCATTTTATTACTAAAATGATATATAAACAAACTATGCACATGACTATGGAGTGTGTATATATATAATTTCACCAATGATAACATAAAAACTATATCATTGTAATTAATAGTTTCAAGGGTTGTGATATTGGTTAACAATGATTTCATAACATTGACCTTAGAGTAATAATATAACAACCTTTCCATTGGAACAATCCCAAAGTAGACCATACAATAAAGTATTTCCAAATAACAATTTGTGTGTACACTTTGCAAAACGACGTTAGAATAATTACATATTATATCGAAGTTCAAACTATATTATTTGAAACCAATGGGTTAGAGTTAGTTATAATATATGACGTTTGACTATAAGAGTAAATATATTTAAACCATGACAAATAAACAATCACAAGGCTCAACCTTAGTGTAATCTTTTACAAATAATAGTTTGTATACTCAACTTGTCAATAACAATAATAATGGATCCTATCATTATTTGCAAAGACAGTTTGTGATTGTTTAAGTTTACTTGGTTCTAGCTTAGTATAAGAATCTTTGCCATATAGTTTCACTTGATGTAGACCTCAGATTAGGAGTTCTAGGTAGTAAAATCTACCATAGTAGTAATTATAAACTACAATTTATTATAAGTGAGATAACATGTTAATAGTAATTTTACTATGGAATAAACCATGCACAAAGTTTATAATTATAGGAATAACACTGATAATGTATTTACCTATGAATTAGACTTATGAAAGTGATGGTAAGTAGTATTCCATATTAATATGATGCATCTAGTTATAATAACCAAACCTATAATACCAAGGAAATTGTCGAGGTAATAAGATCTCTACAGAATGCAAGTAACATTTAGATTGATACAATATAAAATAATGTGGCATTGTATGTTGTTACAATAATACATGCAGCAAGGCGATAATTTAAGTACTGAAGTTTATAATTGATGTTTAGCATATGTACATAAAAACGACAGGTTAATAATCTCTATGGCTCGTAAGATAGAGACAAAATGGAAATATTTACTATCGAGATTGATAGGAGTACTTGCATGAATAAAAGACAGTTCTTTTAAACATAACTTTAGCGATATAAGCATGTTAAAATAGAAGTAAATGTATGAGGAGGAACTTGAGCTCTAAGCTCACAGTAAGTATCTTTTGTTTCGCTAAGTATGATAAAGATAACGATCTTTATATGTGAACTTGAATACTATTTTAGAAACAAAAACAATAGAAGACAAATTACTTTACCTCATCGGATCTGGATTTAGAATAATCAGTTTATTTACTAGTATATTAACATGCTACAGAAATACTTCTTGCTACCTTATGAATTAAACTTCTACTTAATCAAATCATTACCTGTTGAACCTGTAAGAACTAGCAGTCCATATACGTTAGCATAATGCTAAGTAAGCCCAAGTTTTCAAAGATATATTTCACCTACTTGCCAAAAAAGTAAAATTATCAGTAAAGCTAAAAAAAATCTGAATGCAGGTCATTCTTGTATACCTTAAGAAAATGAAAGTTGTATTAGTTATTGTTTTATGAAACTAGTTAATACTAATTGTTAAACTATTTCATTTTCCGCTAACCGCTAGCAGTTAGTAAACTGCATAATTAGACATGTTATGTTATCTTAAAAATTTTAAATTTTTATGAAATTTTGGGGTTATGACATGTGGTATTAGAGCACAAGGTTCAAACACTAGGCATTGATGAAGCTCAACTTGCTTATATGAAACAGTGTATTAAATAATTTTGCTGATGTTGTTTTCTTTTAATGTTATTCAACAGAGAAATTCGTTTCTGAGTTTAACAACAGGTATGGAAAGAGTAGAGGAATATGCAGAAGAGGAATCTCTCTTAACTAAACAAGAAAACTTACAAAGAGACCCTATACAAGAAGACATAACCACTAATTCCTCAGAACTTTTACAAACAGTAAAAAAATTAAAATATGAAATGGAATCTTTTAAAAAAGAAAATGAGAGTATTTTGAGAGCTCAGGAGGAGCTGAATCAGATCCTAACAGAAAGATTTCAAACTGAGGGAAGGGGTAAAAGAGATTATTTAGAGGATATAAGTTACCAACATAAGTATAAAAAGATGAAACAGACTAAAAATGAAAGCAGCTCATCTTCCGAAGTGTTTGGTGATCAACATAATTTTCATTCTACTAGTAATAGTATTGAGGATAACCACTATAGCAGAAAGAGAAAATTTAAAAAATATGAAGAAATTTCCGGAGGGTTTAAAAATATCAAACCTCCAACCTTTAATGGGGAAACTGAGAAAGGGGACGAAGCGGAATCCTGGTTATCTGGGATGAAGAAGTACTTTCATATTTATAACTATTCCAACCAATTAAAGGCTAGAATGGATATCTATAATCTTTCAGGGAAAGCTGATATATGGTGGCAATATTTAAAGAGAGTGAAAGGAATAAAAGAGAAGAACATAAATTGGAGTACCTTCAAGAAGTACTTTAAACATAATTTTTTATCTGAACAGTACTATGAAGAAAGAGCTAAAGAATTCTATGAGCTTAAACTAGGTACAATGACTATGAAAGATTTGAACAGTAAGTTTTTGAGTCTGCTTAGGTATGTGCCATACCTTGTGGATGAAAAACCGAAGGTGCAATGGTTTCTCAACTATCTACCTTATCACATAAAGAATAGGATTGAGTATGACAATCCTAAAACTCTGGAAGAAGCTATGAGGAAAGCTAATTTCTGTTATGAACTGAACAGGAAAAAGGAGAGTATGGCCAACTGGAAGGCCAAAAAGAATAATAATTATGATTAAAAGAAGAAAGAGTTTGTGCCCAATCGGAATTCTAAAAATAATAAGGCTAGAAATTTTTCTAATAATAATTTCCAAGGGAATAAGAATAATTCACCAAACAATTAGAACAATCAAAAGATTAAAGAGCCTGCTAATAATCATGGTAATTACACGAAAAAAATTGAATGAAAAGAACCCATAAAGTGCTGGGAGTATAATGGCCCACATTATGCCTCAGTTTGTCCTAATTGGAAAAATATTGTCAGTAATATCCATACATTACAGGAGGAGATGACTGTTGGAGATTTAGCGAGGACTATGCCTAGAATCAATGCAGCCTTGGAGAATCGACAAGCAGACTATCAAACTTCCATGGTGGAAGTAGAAGGTAAGATAAACCAAACACCCATAGCTATTTTGATTGATATAGGAGCTAGTTTAAGTTATATTTCTCCTAATTTGGTAGAAAAATGTAAATTGCTTGTTGAAAATTTTGTAAGTTCTTGGTTTGTTCAGTTAGCTACTGGTGCAAAGAGGAAAGTAACTAGTTTTGTAAGGAATTGTGCAGTAGTTATGGATCAATTTGAAACTTTTGTAAATCTTAATGTACTACCTTTGGGTTCTTATGACATACTAATCGGTATGGATTGGTTAGAGCAACATAGGGTGATCTTAAACTGCTATGATAAAAAATTTACTTGTATAAATAAAGATGGAAAACCAATAAGTGTAAAGGGAATCCCTAGAAAAATAACTGTAAGGCAGATTTCAGCTCTACAGCTCAAGAGAGCTATTAGGAAAGGTTATAAGGCTTATGCAGTAACAGTAGCTAATGAGGAAAATATAAATAATACAGATAAATTAAAATTGGAGGATATACCAGTTTTAAAAGAGTATGCAAATGTATTTTCGGAAGAAATTCTGGGACTGCCTCCAAAAAGGGAACTAGATTTTACCATTGAGTTGGTACCTGGTGCAGTACCCAGCTCAAAGGCCCCTTATAGGATGAACATACTTGAACTTAATGAACTTAATTAAGTCACAATTAAAAGAACTTATTGACAAGAATTATATTCGACCCAGTGTGTCTCCCTGGGGGGCACCTGTCATTTTCGTTAAGAAAAAGGACAGAAGTCTACGACTTTGCATAGATTACAGTCAGTTGAACAAGATGACTATTAAAAATAGATACTCGTTGCCTCGCATAGATGATCTATTTGATAAACTACGTGGAGCTACAGTGTTTTCAAAAATTGATTTAAGGTTGGGATATCACCAAGTTAGAATTAAAGACGAGGGCATCTTTAAAACAGCTTTTAGGACTCGATATGGCCATTACGAGTTTGTCATCATGCCATTCGGGATAACTAATGCTCCAGCTATTTTATGTGTCTAATGAATAATGTAATGCATAAATATTTGGACAAGTTTGTGGTCGTTTTTATCGACGACATCTTAATCTATTCAAAATCTGAAGAAGAACATAAGGAACATTTAAAAATTGTTTTGCAGGAGTTACGAGATCATCAACTCTTTGCAAAGTTTAGTAAATGTGATTTATTTAAAGATAAAATCTAGTACTTAGGTCATGTGGTCACTAAGGAAGGAATTTCGGTCGATCCCGAAAAGATAAAAGCGATTGAAGATTGGCGAGTTCCTCAAGATGTAACTAATGTTCGATCTTTCATGGGAATTACTGGGTATTACCGGAGGTTCATTGAAGGGTTTTTGAAAATCACAAATCCGATAACCTCTTTGTAGAAGAAGGGAAAGAAATTTGATTAGAATCAAAAGTGCGAGGAGAGTTTTAAAAAGTTAAAAACTTTATTAACCAGCACACCTATTTTAAGAATAACTGATGCAAATAAAGATTTTGTAATGTGTACTGATGCCTGCAATGATGGTTTAGGTGGAGTATTGACTCAAGAAGGGCATGTTATCGCTTATGAATCTAGGAAATTAAAAATTCATGAAAAGTATTATAAAACTTATGACTTGGAATTAGCTTCTGTTATACATGCTCTAAACATGTGGCGTCATCATTTAATTGGAAGA
The DNA here is from genome assembly GCA_001517045.1 of Pseudotsuga menziesii. Taxonomy (NCBI): domain Eukaryota; kingdom Viridiplantae; phylum Streptophyta; class Pinopsida; order Pinales; family Pinaceae; genus Pseudotsuga; species Pseudotsuga menziesii. Next base: position 1,091,631 of record LPNX010326512.1, read on the forward strand.
AAATTTATTCTAATGACAGATAATAAAGGATTGAAATATCTGTTAGATCAACCTAACCTAAATGCTAGACAAGCCAGGTGGCTAGCTTTTCTAAGTGAGTATGATTTTGAAATTCAACATATTAAAGGGAAAGAAAATAAAGTTGTTGATGCATTAAGTAGAAATGCAAGGCTGAACTTTACAGCAATTATCAGCACTTATACAACATATCTGGAAGAACAGCTTAAAGTAGGAATAGAACAAGATGAAATTTACCAAAAATTAAAAGAAAAAACGAAAGAAAATCCAACAGAAAATTTAAGTAAAGGGTACAGCTTGAATGAAAAAGGATTTTTACTGTATAAAGATAGAATGTATGTACCTAATGTACCTAAAGTTAAGTTATTATTTTTTTATGAAATCCATAAAACTCCATACTCAGGCCATCTAGGTTAGTAAAAGACTATAACTATGTTAAGAAAGGAATATTTTTTGGCCAAATATAAGACTGAACTGGAAAAATATATCGCTACGTGTTTTGAATGTCAGCAAGTAAAAACTAAACATCAACACCCAGCTGAATTACTTCATCCATTTCCCATTCCTAGCTAGAAATGGGAGATAATTAGTCTTGATTTTATTACTGGACTGCCTAAAAATCAGAATTTAAATGATTCTATAATGGTAGTAGTTGATAAATTAAGTAAAGCATCCCATTTTATACCTGTAAAAACTACATATAAAGCTGCAAATATAGCTGATATCTTTTTAAAGCAAATTTTTTGACTATATGGGATACCGAAAGTTATAATCTCAGATCGAGACCCTAAGTTTATAGGTAACTTTTGGAAATCTCTGTTTAAAGGATAAGACACTACACTAAATTTTAGTACTTCCTTCCATCCTCAAACTGATGGACAGACGGAAAGAGTAAACCAAAAACTGGAAGATTTGCTAAGAATGTATGTAAAAGATCAGCCAGGTAAATGGGAGGATTATTTGCACCTAGTAGAATTTGCTTATAATAATAATTATCAAGCTCCAGCCAGATTTAGTCCTTTCGAAATATTGTATGGAAGGAAGTGTAACACTCCTATCTCTTGGAGTAATCTGGTGGACAGATTAGTATTAGGTCTTGAATTATTGAAAGAAATGAAAGAAATTGTAAAGCAGGTACAAGGTAATCTAAAAATTGTGCAAGATCGACAGAAAAGTCAAGAAGACCTTAAAAAACTCCAAAAGAGTTTCAGGTAGGTGAACATGTTTTCATCAAGGTGAGACCCAAAAAGAGCTTTCTGAGGTTGGGTAGTTGTGCAAAACTAGCACCTTGTTACTGTGGTCCTTTTGAAATACTATCCAGGATTGGACAGGTATCCTATCAGTTAGCTTTACCACCTAATTTAAGATTTCATAATGTTTTTCACATTTCTGTATCAAAGAAATATGTTCATGATGTTACTCATGTTGTTAACTGGAATGATGTACAGGTGGAACCAGAAGGATATTTTCTGGTGGAACCGAACTGTATCCTCGAGCGGAGGGAGATCACACTTCAAAACCGCACCATTGGTCAGGTGAAGGTGCAATGGAAGCACCTTAGTCCAGAGGAAGCCACCTGGGAATTGGAAAGTCATATGCGAGATGCATATCCAATTCTGTTCCAGGGGAATTCTAAGGATGAGGAATAAATAACATTCAGGATGATGTTATAATTTAAGGGGGTGTGTATGTCACATGCCCCAATTTTGCAAAAACAATTTTATATTATTTGAGGAACAATATGTTAAATTTTATGCTAAGTTGTAATTGATGACCCAGTGGGGTCAAGGATATTTTATGTAAATTCTGAATATTTTATTTATAAATAATTAAATGAGGAGACAACATCTTATGAGAGTTGTTAAAAGAGTGTTTACTGGTCAAATTGGTGGAGGATACTTGGTGGAGAGTAAACTGACATGTGGCAACATCCTTAAACCACTTCCAACTGTTGTAGGTGGAAACCTCCCTACGTTTGTATTTATGATTCCCCAAGAAAGTGGAATCAGAGCAAGTGGCTCAATTAATGAAAAATGACCCAAAATTCCTAGGCAATCTTTATAAAAATTCCCATTGAAGAGAGATGAGGCTGCTCATTCTAGAGAAGTGATCATTCAGGGTGAATGAATGTACTTCAGAGAAATTCAATGCGAGGGAAATCTAGAAAGTGTTTGAGGGGATAACTGTTGATTGATCTAGTTGCATCTTTTAAGCTGAAGATCATACTACTGAGAGCAGAGTGTTTTACTGAGGTATTGAACTAGTCAGTTGACAAAGGGTTCTACCGTTTGCATTCTCCACCAGTTCTTAGCCAAGAAGACCAGGAACAGGCTCGGGGGTCCTGAGGAAATGTTGTTTGAGTGCTCTCCAAGAGTTTGGTAGGGAGGAACGGCCTCCTAAGGCTGTTGTCATCTTGTCCTCAACAGGTTCTATGTTATTTTATTACTGTTTACGTTAAATAAATCTTAATTTAACTGCTATATGATTGTTAAAAGTTCAGAGTTTGTGAAATGTTAGATTTATTATTCTTATTGGATTGTTATAGAAATGAAACTGGTTTAGAGAATAGTGAAATAGAATGAAAAAAAAATTCTAAATTGTGTTTTTCCCCACCTGGAAACCAGGTCGTACTCTAGCATAGTTAGAATGCATTAAGTAGATGAAAGAATTTCTTAAGAGAATTAAAAGTAGTAGATAGGATTTTGTATATGTAGATAGTAGAGTAATGTTGTTTCAATATTTAAAATATAATTAAAAAAATAGTATTATGGTTTATTTGTGCTTATTGTTTTTACTTAATATAACTGTAAAAATGCAAGAAAAGTAATAGTATACTGATACCAATAAAATTTTATAGAAAATAACAGTTAATTATTTATACAAGTTATTAACCACACAATATATCTTATAATCTATTTATTAAATTCTAAACTATCACTTAATACAAACCGTATTAGCGTTATGTTTATAATCCCTTTATTTATGAAAAATAACAGAGCTACAGAGTTAACCTCCTATTTATTATAGAGCTCGGAATATTTTGAAATTACAGAATAGTAAATAAGAATAAATGTAAATGTAAACATTAAATTAAATAAAACTATGAATGGCATAAATAGCAGCTATTTATTTTAAAACAAACAGGCTTATAACCTGTGAAAAGAAGAATCTGAGGGTCGAAACCCTAGCAACTATTTTATCCTTTTATAAATCAATCAATTTAAAGTTTTAACCATTTATTTTTATTACTGTGTAAACAAACTTAACAAAAAGACTATAAATCATGTCGTGGACTGTTTACAGTCTTTAACTGAAAATAAAACATCCTTTATAAACAGTATAATAAACACTTAATTTACAAGTTTACATAACCATGGAAAAAACAAGACAGAGCTCGAAGTTTCACAAAAGTATTCTTCATAAAACCATCTGTATTTACATTGTTAGTCCATATGGCTTAAAAGAAACTTAACAAAAATACAAGTCACGGCTCAAGGGTCGGTATTACCCAGCTCAACAGCAAGGGTTTTGCAAGTGAAACTGGAAAGTAACATCATATTAAATTCTCTTAACTAACAAGAAACTAAAATAGGCTTCCTAGCACCATGTTTCTCCCTCAACAACCCTCATTATAAGTAGGGTAAACCCATGTTTGAAATCAGGGCTTACTGGTTGGGCCACGAGTCCACTGAAGTCGGTCATTCTTTTCTTTTAACCAAAGCTTGGAGCTGTCATGGGTTCCTACAAGTAGCATGATACTGAGCGATTAGTATAAATCTCAGCTTGTAAATTTAAACCCTAACTGCATTAATAAAATGACAAAGAGTTTCCCATTTAAAAACTGAGTTATTTTTTTTACCTGTAAGTAGAAGAAGTTTTGAGCAGCGAAGAAGTTGTCACTAGCTTTACCAATTTGCACAGAGGAGTAATCAACCCCTACACCGACCTGGAGTGGAGATAGTATTAACAAGTTTAACTCCACAAGACATGACGAGATACAAGCAAGACAGAACTGAAACCATGATCAGGCTGAGAGCCAAACAAAAAAACCAACAACCACTCACGCAGTGAAACTCCCAACAACGAAGTTCTAGATTCTAAGACTAAGCAACAAGTCTACAGCAGAAAATAACTCAAGCCATGAAGCAAGCAAGTAGAGGAACAGCCTCTCATGGCTGTCAAGAAAAATACACAGAGCAACCCACAGTCCAGCGAAACCCTTGGAGTAAAAATGACAGGAAAATATGGTTTCCCAACCTTTTAAGTCACCAATGCATGGATAGGAGCTGACCACGTGCCCTCCAAATCTTTTAACTACGCATGGGTCTAGTCTATAGTCAATCTGTGTTCCAATAATTCATTTTATTATTACAATGATATATAAACAAGCTATGCACTTGACTATGGAGGGTGTATATATATAATTTCACCAATGATAACATAAAAACTATATCATTGTAATCAATAGTTTCAAGGGTTGTGATATTGGTTAACAATGATTTCATAACATTTACCTTAGAGTAAGAATATAACAACCTTTCCATTGGAACAATCCCAAAGTCAGCCATCCAATAGAGTATTTCCAAATAACAATTTGTGTGTACACTTTTCAAAACGACGTTAAAATAATTACATATTATATTGAAGTTCAAACTATAGTATTTGAAACCGATGGGTTAGGGTTAGTTATAATATATGTTGTTTGACTATAAGAGTAAAGATATTTAAACCATGACAAATAAACAATCACAAGGCTCAACCTTGGTGTAAGCTTTTACAAATTATAGTTTGTATACTCAACTTGTCAATAACAATAATAATGGATCCTATCATTATTTGCAAAGACAGTTTGTGATTGTTTAGGTTTACTTGGTTCTAGCTTAGTATAAATTTCTTGGTCATATAGTTTCACTTGATGTAGACCGAAGATTAGGAGTTCTAGGTAGTAAAATCTACCGTAGTAGTTGTTGATGTATATGTAACTTCGGAATGTATTCTTCTATGTATTTTATATTATTGTAACCCGATGTTTATTCTGGGATGTTTCTATTATGTATTTGAGTCATGTGGTCATGCCCCGATGTTCCGATTGAGAGGATTATAATGTAAACAAGTCATATCAAGTCATTGGGTAAGTCCCCACTGTTTAGGGGCACTTGAGTTATTATACACTAATTAAGGTGTAGGCTCGA
>LPNX010326512.1:1102136-1149740 GCA_001517045.1 Pseudotsuga menziesii
AGTAATTATAAACTACAACTTTTTATAAGTGAGACAACATGTTAATAGTAATTTTACTATGGAATAAACCATGCACGAAGTTTATAATTATAGGAATAACACTGATAATGTATTTACCTATGACTTAGAATTATGAAAGTGATGGTAGGTAGTATTCCATCTTAAGATGATGCATCTAGTTACAATAACCAAACCTATAATACCAAGGAAATTTTCCAAGTAATAATATCTCTACAGAATGCAAGTAACGTTTAGATTGATACAATATAAAATAATGTGGCATTGTATGTTGTTACAATAATACATACAACAAGGCGATAATTTAAGTACTGAAGTTTATAATTGATGTTTAGCATTTGTACATAAAAGCAACAGGTTAATCATCTCTGTGGCTAGTAAGATAGAGACAAAATGGAAATATGTACTCTAATGGAAACATTTACTATCGAGATTGATAGGAGTACTTGCATGAATAAAAGACAGTTCTTTTAAACCTAACTTTAGCGATATAAGCATGTTAAAATAGAAGTAAATGTATGACGAAGAATGTGAGCTCTAAGCTCACAGTAAGTATCTTTTGTTTCACTAAGTATGATAAATATAACGATCTTTATATCTGAACTTGAATGCTGTTTTAGAAACAAAAACAATAGAAGAGAAATTACTTTACCTCATCAGAGTTGGCTTTAGAATAATCAGTTTATTTACTAGTATATTAACATGCAACATAAATACTTCTTACTACCTTATGAATTAAACTTCTACTTGATCAAATCGTTACCTGTTGAACTGGTAAGAACTAGCAGTCCATCTGCACTAGCATAATGCTAAGTAAGCCCAAGTTTTCAAAGATAGATTTCACCTACTTGCCAAAAAAGTAAAAGTATCAGTAAAGATAAAAGAAAACTGAATGCAGGTCATTCTTATATACCTTAAGAAAATGAAAGTTGTATTAGTTATTGTTTTATGAAACTAGTTAATACTAATTGTTAAACTATTTCATTTTTCGCTAACCACTAGCAGTTAGTAAACTGCATAATTAGACATTTTATGTTATCTTAAAAATTTTAAATTTTTATGAAATTTTGGGGTTATGATAGTGACTAGGAAAATGGATGAGGGAAGGTAGACACAAGGGATTCTCAGAAATAATAATGATGGGAATCAGGATGATCATATAGAGGTACAGATCCTTGCACCTTGAGCATGACACAGAGATGACCCGAGGCATCTTTTGACTTGCAGATATGACAACTAGACTTATCTGTCATGTAGAATATATGATTAGATTCCCCATGTATAAAGGATAAGTAGAGTAAAAACTCTAAGTAATAGCTGAGCTGGAAGTGTAAACTAAGACATTAGTATTGAAAAGATCAGAGACCGCTTTTTTCAAGGATGACATGCTGCCACTGCTTATAACCCAAAGAGAGAAATTATTCCTTATCTTTCTTGTTAAGTTTTAACGATTCCAAGAAATTCAACTTGAGTCTCTCTTCATATTTGACAAGATTGAAGAGGGGAGAGAATAATTCTTGATATGTCACTGATTCGTGGATTTTACAAGCCTGAACTAGTAGATTCTCATTGGTGTTTTCATAGTTTTTAGAGTCTCAAAACTTCAAAGAAGACTCTAGGGGGGTGTTTTTTCATATAATTTAGTTTCCCGAGGCTGAAAAAGTGAAAAACAAACCACATAAGAACTCTCTTAGCTCTCAAAGGACTAAGATATACATTTTTTGTACTTAGTCAACAAGTTCCGAAAAAGGGGTAAACTAATACCAGACCGACACACCTTCAAAAGAAGCATATAGCTTGAGTTTAATGAGTGTGAAGGAAAGCAAGGTCACTCGGAAAGATCTATTTGATTACGAGAAATGGGGCTTACAATAGTAAACTCAATTCTTTGTTCTTTAGGTTTTGCGATCATGAAAAAGACATAAAGTACGCTTAGAATCTTTTTCATGTTTGGGTCCAGAGCATGAAAAAGAGAAAACTAAACTCATACCAGGTGTTCAATTTCTGTAAATTTAGTCCCTCAGGTTCGAAAAAGAGATAAGCATGTCCTTGAAGATACTCTTCTCAATTCTGCAAAAAAGAGAGTATTCCTTTCGCATAAAAAATCTACATGGTCCGAGAAAGAGATAACTTACCACCAATGTAGATGATCATTCACTTATTCTTAACAAGTCTGAATGAACAAGTTTACTCGAATGTCTAGTCTATTTTGAGGAGTCAAACCAGGGCCTAAAGAAAACTCAATAAGTGCGGAGAGCCTTATAATCAGGTATAGCTCGTAAAAATATGCAAAATGAGGTTCATTTTGTCATGAAAAACAACTAAGAAGGCTCCCGCAAACCTATCACAACTACGACATGGTACCAGAAAGAAAATAAAGTGTTATAAACTAGGGTACCCATGAAAAGGAGGCCCTATCCACGAAAGAGCAATGATCTGTACGAGGTAAAAGTGGTTTTACACCGTAGTCCATGGACAAAAAACTGATCCTAGGGTTAAGTGACGGATAAGGTATGAGTGCAAATTCTGCAATGGAGACCAAATCCTACCTTATATGCGACGAAAAACAACTTTTTGATGATCCAGGACCTGTTGCAGCTAGCAAAAAATACCATGGTATTATTCCATATATCAAAAAAACTGATTTTAAACTATAGACAACCGCTAAAATTTTGAAATTTTTATTATAAATAGTTCAAAACAAAAAAATAAACATACCATTTGGAAATTTTACTATATTTGGCAAGTTTTACCTTCCAACTTCAGCTGATCATAGTGGAAAAACCATTGGACCAATTTTGATTTCGCGAGTTGTAGGTTAGTTATCTCTCCCTTCTCTTCCTTTATACCCAATCAATTTTTCTTTTAAAGAAAAAATTCATGTTTTTATGCATGCCCTAAAAGATTCATGGAGCATTTGCAGGTAGGCTTCATTACAGTCACGAATACGCGTTTTATTCACGGGTTGTTGCACAACATCCCGTGTATGCTTCACGCTGTGCCAAAAGCAAAGTCGTCAATACTATGCAACCTTCTATTTTTTTTAAATGCACAAATGCGAAGGAATTTGAATGAATTCTAATGATTTATAATGTGCATTGGGTGAGCCAAGATGGTCTTAGAGTGGAGAGACAGGGAACATGAAGACATGGACCAAGAAGCAATGCGAGATGCCCCTACTCTGCAAGCATTACAAAGAAGTGGCTTGTTAAATTTCTATTGCACATCCAATATGAGAGCACAAGTCCATCTATTGGATACTCTAGTGGACTACTGGAACCATGAGATCAAACTTTCTGACCTCCAAGGAGATGAAGATTGGAGCTTACAATAGATGATATCTATTTTATCATAGGACTTTCTCGTAGGGGCACACCTATAAACCTTGAGGGAACTGGAAGGGGCGGTGACCCTCTAATCATGCAAGATTATATTGATACTTACTGCCTATCTGGAACACGGAATTTGGGGGCATGCATCCCAATCTCACAGATAACTAGATTCCCATTAAAATTTATGGTAAGCATAGTAGCTAGTGTTGTTGGTTTAGGCTATACACTTAGCCACATGGAACCATATGTGAATTGCAGTGGAATGTATGCAGGGTATGTTGTTTGATTGGCACTTGGGGATGATCCCAATATGAAAAAACAACTTTTTTACTACAAGAGGGGCCAAAGAAATAAATTTGGCTATGCTAGCATCTTAGTGGCATTCTTCTTCGAGAGGGTTACTACCCCTAGCCCAGCAGTACCTTTACCACTGATCTCACCCCCGTCATCCTAGACTCATGAGATGGGGGGGAATATGTCTCCATTAAGGTGGAGGAGGCAGGATCTAAAGTGGCTATGATGTTGAGTTATATTCCTAGTGGGATAGACAGTTTCTTGCTCTTGAGCAGTTTCCATATGCCGGAATATATTTCCAAGGAGGGCCTGAACTCATCCTCCCTCCAGGCGAGCATGGGGAGAGATAGGTATATTTTTTTATCTTTTTATATTATTTGATTTTTATGAGTTTTATTCATAAAATTATATATACATATGTATATAATTTTTACCCTTCTTTATGTTCTAAATGTAGATGTTGGACCAGTTTGTCCCGATGGGCATCCTAGTACATTTGTGCGGCCCGTACATGGTGGTGGGAGGAAATTTTACTACGTGTGATTGAGGGGAATATGGTTAGGATTACCCAAGATGTCCCTACACTGTGGATGGATCAGATCCCAATGATCATGCAGTAGTATGTTGTTGGTGTTCCATCGACCTGGCTACACCTTCTCAAAAGGGTGGCTAGGGTCGTACTTCATTACAGGGAGGTTGTAGAGGTAGCCGCAGTTGAGGAGGATGAGGAATAGGCCTAGACTAAGGCATATATGGACTATGATCTCATTTTTAGTATATTGATACACCTGTGACAGGATCTTCGGATCAAAACTTGCTATATCTATGGACATATTTTACACACACACACACACACATATATATATATGGTTGTGTACATGCGTCTCAAATGTGTCTGTTATATTTATTTTACAATGTGTGTGTTAAATTCCAATCCAGTATGTAATTCTCATATGCATCAGTAATNATATATATATGGTTGTGTACATGCGTCTCAAATGTGTCTGTTATATTTATTTTACAATGTGTGTGTTAAATTCCAATCCAGTATGTAATTCTCATATGCATCAGTAATTATGTTTTCATTTCTTGAAATGTGATCGAATGAAATATATTCAAATTTTCTTTCAAGCAATATAACACATAAAAACTAATGTAGCAATTTAGGGTTTCGCACCTAATAATCACCATTGAGTTGGGAAACCATGAGCTGAGATTCAAGTCTAACTTATAGACAAGTAATGAAACATATTGTAGCATCCCATAACAACTCAATAACTACACTATATTCAGCCACATTATTAGTTGCAGTACCTAATTAGGCACCACCAGAGGCAACCAGTTGTCCTGTGAGTGAATAGATAACCCAGGCGGCTGGAGCCAGATTACAAGTATGGTGTCTAGTGCCATCAACAAAACCAATGAACCACTCAGATGACATCTAAAAAAACCAACAGACTGTATCATAAACACTAACCAGCTAATGACCTATTGTACATAAAAATACATACAATAAAAATACAAGAACAAGTACCATCCCTAAGCATAGCACTTCTTTAGGTAGAACCCATTCCTAGGCTCTGACAAATTATTTCCATAATAATCTGTTATTTCATAAGATCCATTTTTCAAAAATTTTGACACAACATAAGGCCCTAACCACATTGACTTAAATTTCCCTACCCCCAGGGGTTCCTTGTCTTGATCCCAGAGAAAAACAAGTTCTCCCTCAGAGAAAACTCTCAGTTTGACAACTTTATCATATTGGTTCTTGACCCTATTCTTGTGATCCTCATTTGCAGTCAATGCATCTCTGCATTGTTCATCCAGATTCTCTAGGTGAAGCAAATATTCTTCCAGATCCGTAGTGTCGGGAAGCACATCAATAGCAATACTAAAGGATGGAATCTCGCACTGAACCGATGTGACTTCTTCCACCTCGTGAATGAGCTGGAATAGTGAGAAACTAGTAGCAGTATTGACATTAGTCTGGTATTCCCAAAGAGCAGGGTACAACATGATGTTCCAATTTGACCTGCTCGCGTTAGTAGTGCGCTTTAGAATGGTTTTCAAGGTTTTTTTAACTGCCTCTACTTGTCCATTCTCCTGAGGGTAAAAGGAAGATGAATGATCTTTCCTAAACCATGGCATGGTGGTCAACTTCGCCATCATGTTGTTTTGAAAGTGACTACCATGGTCAGTGACAATCTACTTTGGTATACCGAAATGAGCAATGATTTGGTTGAATACAAAGTAAGCTTCCATTTTGCCATCAGCTTTGAAGGTAGACATTACCTCTGCCCACATCGTGAAGTAGTATACAGCGACAATTATGTACTTGTGCCACCTAGTAGAAACTGGGTTACACATCATGTAATCTACCCCCTACTTGGTGAAGGGCCCTACCATGATGATGGGGAGCAAAGGAGCATGATGTGACTACATTTTTCTGTTATAAATCTGACAAGGATGACAATTCTTTATAGATTCCACAGAATATTTGAAGATAGTGGGCCAAAAATAATCGACACGTAAAAAAATTTGGGTCGTTGCTAACCCAGATAAATGACCCCCACATGCTCTATTATGGGAATCATTTAGGACACACTCATCCTCCTCATGGGTGAGGCATCGACGTAAGATCAAAATTACCCCTCAATGATATAAGGTATCACCGATGATCAGGTATTTTTTGGCATTGACACGCAATTTACATCGATCTTCTTGTGAGAAGGATGTAGGACACTTAAGAGTCCAAAAATATACTAGAATATCTCTATACCAAGGATCATAGGTGGAAATCAGAAAGATATACTCATCTAGGAATGAGTCTTCTTTTTCCACTACAGTCTCTTCAGTAGGGAATTTCGAGATGAGTTCTGTGAAAAGTAAGGATTTTTTGGATTTAACATATTGAAAATCCAAGTCAAAATCTTGGAGAATAAATATCCATTTGTTGAATTTTCCCCTGATTATGCGTTGGCACAAAACATACTAAAACATATTCACATCTTCCACCATTATGGTTGTCCTTAGCAAGATGTAGTGACGTAGCCTTTGAACAGCATAGACTGCTGCTAAAGCCAACTTCTCGACATGGGAGTACATAAGTCCAAGACCAGCCACTGCATGACTAAGGTAATAAACATCATTCTCTTGGAGCTTGTCGTCCTCCTAAAACATTACTACTCCTATAGTCGACTTCGACGCAGCCATATAAAATATAAAATCTTTGGTGTAATTTGGTGGACATAGTAAAGGATCCGATAGTAAATCCTTCTTTAATTCCTCAAAAGCAAGTCACGTGGTTTCATCCCAAGGGAATGGGGCGTCTTGACTATGAAATGTTGAAGGAAATTGGATTTCTCCTACAGGCTCTAAAGTTTCCTCATGAAACAAGGAGGAGGCAGATTCACAATAGCCTCGACTTTCAAAGGATCCGCCTGTATTCCTCTGTTTGACACAATAAACCCTAGTAAACTCCCCGAATCGATGCAGAAAACACACTTGTGGGGATTCAATCATATATTATAATGTCTACATTGTTCAAAGATCATACAAAGATGATCTGGATGGTCCTTCCTCTTGCGAGAATGGGAAGGCATATCATCTAAGTATGGTTCGACAATATTCTTGATATCATGGAAGGAAAAATTCATTGCCCACTGGAAGGTAGCTCTGGCATTTTTCAAATTGAAGGGCATTTTCTTGTACATGAAGTTCCCCCAAGTAAAAATGAAGGTTGATTTATGTTGGTCTTCCGGCTTAATTTGAATTTGGTTATACCTAGAAAAACCATCCATAAATGAAAATAACTCAATACCTGCACAAGCATCAATAATCTGATCGATGAAGGGTGTGGGGTAGTTATCCTTGGAACATGCTTTATTTAAGTCATGAAAGTCAGTGCACACATGTATGGTCCCTTTTTTAATCAACTAAAACATGATTTGATACCCATTTCGTCAAAGAAATTGGGTAAATGAACCCTACTTTCATTGATTTCTCCACTTCAGCCTTAATGGTTGCTGCTTTCCGCGGATTTATAGGTTGAATTTTTTATCGAACAGGTTTAGCATTAGGGTAAGTGTGGATTTTGTGTTCAACAATAGATGGATAAATTCCTGGCATCTCTTCATATGACTAGGAAAATACATCACAAAATTCCTTAAACAATGCATTATATATAGAAATATCCTCTGAAGAGAAGCTTGCGCCAATATGCACATTTTCAATGACATTAGGGTTTACAGAGATGTTTATTGGAATAGTAGCAGAGATATTTTCCATGTTCCCCTCGGCAAATACTCCCTCCTCGGGTAAAGGATTAATCAGTGAATAAACACCCTCTGTCGGTCTCACATGGAACTCTTTATTCTCAATTATGTTCAACTATGGAAGAAAGAAGGATTTATGGTGAAGGTCTTCATAAGTATTTTCTAATCCAATCATAGCTTCCAGAATGGCTTCATCCAAAGGAAAAACCATATCTAAGAAATCATATGAAAACATACATTTCTCCACCCAGGAGGGCATATAAGCTTCATCTGACTCCTCTAAGACTATAGAAGGAGTCGCGATGGAATCGACAGTGGCATTAAAAATAGCGTGGTAAGCTACTTCTACTATAGATAAGGGAACTTGACGCTCATGACAGGAAGGAAGGACACAAGGATTATTTTTATCAACAACTATCGTGATATACATCCCTACACTCGTAGAACCTAAGTAGTTAATAGGGATTGGGATATCAAACGTGCCCATCAAATATGCATACATTCCAACCCCTAATATCTCGTTAGCTGGTTTTGAATGATCTAAAAATGGTACCATGGATTAATTCATTTCCAAACAACCCTTTCGAGTAAAACTGACTTGGTTAATAGTAACCAACTTTCCTTCATGTGGAAACACTACAACTCAGAGAACAGCCGAGGGGATCACACACATAGCATAATTCCAGCTTCTCCCCAATAGAAGGTTATAATCCAATGGGGTGTCGATCACCTCCACCTCAACAGACACTTATTTCCCTTCCAAATTTATTTCAAAATCTGGTAGGATACCTTACGAAAAGACCTTCCATCGAAAGTAGTAAGTAGAGTGCCCAATGGAACTAGCTCTGGGGAACCTAAGGCTTTCCAACAAGACATCTACATTATGCACGTGGAAACACCTTTGTTAACCACTGTTCATCCAATGGTTTTACCTCCATGGATAACATCAATTGACAAATCCACATGGTAAGGCCGACATATTTTAACATCAGAAGGACTAAATTTCACCAACAGGCTCGTTGAATCCATGTTACCTATGGCTGCTAAGAGTGCATCTCTCTGAGAAGGACAACTTTGTAACACCTCCAATACTGACATCACACCAGGAGTTTGAGCTAAGTCTTCAAATACAGAATAGTTGGAAGCATCCCTAGCATTAGGGTTGTGAAATGTTTTCTTAAAGACACCTTTCAGTATCTTGGGCATTGGATCAGCAGGTTTTTCAACAGTGAGAGGGGTTGAAGTTTTAGTAGTAGACTTATGCTTCTCTTGAGCCTACGATTCATAATTCTTATTTCTTATTTGGAATAAAGTGTTGGATCATACCATGTTGATATAATTTTGATCAGTATGAGCACTAGGAGCTGCATTAGGGTTACATTCGAAGTAGAAGCTGCATTCTGTCCTTGGGGAAACGGATCCTTCAGGAAAAATGGTTGTTGATTCTTTAGAAACTTTTGATATTGTTCCATTAGAGGGAATTGATAAGTAAGGTCGTCTCCCTAGCACAACTTACAAGGAATATTGACCTTTTCCTTGTATTGTTTTCCCCCATCAGCATTGTTTGTGGGATTTTGCTTGTTTTGGTTACCCTCACCCTTCTTCCCCTTCTTATTTTTCCCATCGGGATGCTAATTTACCTTTTGAGAAGATTGTGCAAAAAAATCCACACTTTGTGGAGAGGGGGTGGCATCCTTGGCTTCCTCTGCTACAGATTGCTTCACTGACAACTCATGGAGTTGCTTGGCTAGTGATTCTATAGTGGGATAACTAACTGAACCAACCACACCATCAGCATGGTATCTAGGATTGGGTTTCTTAGTGTTATTTGTGGACCTCAATGCCTCAGGGATAGTTTCATACAAAATCCCAAACTAAGCATATATCATTTCTAACTGTTGGGCCATGAGAATTGCCTCTTCTTCTGTGGTCACCCTCGAAGTAGATATGTCCTTAGAGATATAAGGAAGTAGAGATTTTAAGAACCACTCCAATAAAAAATATGGAGGTATAGTGGCTTTAATAAGCCTCTTTCATATTCGCCACTACTGAATGTGATCGGAAATATGTGTGTCCTTGTTCTATCGAAAAGTCGGCAACAAGTCTGTAATGGCATCATACCAAACATGAAGCTGAAAGCGGTTAAGGAACACAGTTGCTAAATCTAGAAAACTATCATATGCAGCAGAGGGAAGTTCTATGTACCATTTTGCTGCCACATGAGTCAACATTCTTTGAAAAATCCTCAACCTAATGGAGTCATCATTCAGTGAGTTCGAAGGGAACCAAAGATGAAAAGTGGTAATGTGCACACTTGGATCTTCACCGGTTTTCCCTTCAAACTTAAGAATGTCCGAGGGTAGTTTAATGGGTATAGGTGGCCATGCCACATTGTGCTGCACGGGGTCATTCATTAACTTTGAAAATTTTGGCAAGTTTAATGTTTCCAAGAAAGGAAGTTTGGGCCTAATCGAGGTTCGATAATAAGGAGTTTGGGGTGTGGAAGGACCTACTCCTTGGATCCCAAACGAAAAGGTGGGGTTTCCCCCAGCCATCGGTTCTGATGCAGTTACAAAATTCTAGAAAGGATTCCACCCGAAATCCATTGGATTACTAGTTTGTAGTGCATGATATGTGGTTTGACCTACTCCAGTCGAAACAAATGGTTTGAAACACAGGAGCAGGACTCCCTCCACCAAACACTGAAAAGGAAGAGATAATGAACGAAGTGACCGAATCCTGAACAGGTGTTTGGAACTTATGACCAAAATCATTTGTGTTTCCAGATAACATTCCCACATATGCAAGTGAAGTTCCTACATAAGGAGTGGATGAAGGAATATGTCCTCCATTCCACGAAAAACCCCAGACGAATGAAGTGGATCCACTTGGACCACTTTGAGCAGTTTGCATAAAAGAAGGAGAAGAAAATGGTGCACTGGTCAGAATACTAGTGATGACCCCACTAGACTAGCCTACCATATTGGAGGGTGTTGAGGGTTGAACCAGTCGAACACTTAGTGAAAGGGGTGTAGTAGATACACCAGGTCTAGGAGCACTCACCGGGGGAGCTGATACTCCACCAACCAAAATGGTTGAACTCGGGGTAGACATACCCTTTCCAGAGATAGAAATAACTCGACTCAAAGGAAAACTAGAACTAGATTAGTTTCCAAAGGATTTTATCAATCCCAAGGATTGGACTATACAGAGACCTTTGCACCGGTTACAAAGATGGATTCAATCAAGATAGTTTTAGCCATTGTTGCTAGTATAGGTTGGGAGGTTCACCACATGGATGTAAAGAGTGCATTCCTCCATGGTGAACTATAGGAATAGATCTACATGAAGCAACCTGAAGGTTTCCAAGAGGATCCTTCCCTTGTTTTCAGGTTGAATAAATCACTCTATGGCCTCAAGCAAGCCCCAAAGGCTTGGTATGCCAAAATGGACAGTTTTTTGCTCTCAATTGGTTTCATTCAATGCAAGTCTGATCCTAATGTGTATTTATAGAAAAATTATGATGTATTTCAGGTTATTGTACTGTATGTTGATGACCTCTTAATTACAGGGAGCTGCACCAAAAAAAATGGATCAATTAAGGCATCTCTACATGGTGAATTTGCAATGACTGATTTAGGATTGCTAAAACAATTTCTTGGATTAGAAATTGAGATGAAAGAGGCATCATGCTCAGCCAACATAAGTATGCTTCAGACCTGCTAATAAAGTTTAAAATGGCTCATTGTAAGGAATCCAAGTGCCCATTTCTTTCTGGCATAAAACTAGGTGAATTTGGTGACTCTCCTTTGGTAAATTGTTCATTGTACAGGCAACTAATTGGTAGTTTTCTATATATTACACATAGCATACCTGATTTTGAATATGGTGTTAGTGTTGTAGCAAGATATATGCAGCAGCCACATGATATCCATTGGAAGGAAACAAATAAGATCCTTTAGTATGTTTAAGGCACCAGGAGTTTCGGGACCGTACACTATGCAGCTAGTTCTCCTCTAGAACTAGTTCGATTTTCTGATTCGGATTGGGCTGGAGATCCCAATGATTGAAAGTCCATTTCAGGTTTTTTTTTATTCTTATTAATGGTCCCATTTTATGTTCAAGTAAGAAACAACACACTATTTATCTTTCTTCAACTGAGGCCGAATACAAGGGAGCAGTGAATGCAGCACACAATGTGTATGGTTGCAAGGCATTCTTTGGGAGCTTGGTATTGCACTTGATTCACCCATTGTCATTTGGTGTGACAATCAAAGTGATATCAATATATCTATAGATCCAGTACATAGGCAAAGGACCAAGCACATAGATATCCATATGCACTACATTCGGGGCTTAGTGCATGATCAGGTGATTGCCTTGCAGTATTTCCCATCCACCGAGCAAACTAATGATATATTCACCAAGAGTTTTACTGAGAATACCTTCACTTACTTGAGATTATTTCTTGGCATGAGTGATGGATAGTGATGGCTGCCATTCACCTTCATATTTTCAGCCCCATGTCCATTTTTTAGGAGAGGTTTTGTTCCCATGTGGTTTTCCTCTTTTCCTTGTTTTTCATGATCAAATAAATTTATGTTGTATGAGGTGACTTGATCCTTTGTTTCCAAGGCCTCCATAATAATTTGGTTAAGTTGTACTAAGTCATGGTTAAGGGGGATTTTTAGAATATTAATTTATCATTGGTACCTTGGTTTATAACCTTATTCAATTTCATTTGCTTCTTAGCATTAAATTGCTATGGTTTAGACTTAGGGAATTTGATCTAGGAGGTGAACTGGTTATTTTCATACATTTCACACATGCACCAATGCTATATTTGGTCAACCTAGCACATGTGCACCCTCATTTGTTGCCTTGGAGTGCTACCTCCTTGATTTGGGGAAACTAGGTTTGACTAGGGGCGCTAATGATGCATTTTGTCATTTTTGGCTCTCTTAGGAGCATTTATTGTCATATTGAGCCTCCCACACACCTCTATTTGCTACCCATGCATGCCTTGGAGTCATTATTTCCCCAACACACTTCACCAATGTTCACATGAGGTTTCATCACCATTTAGGCTAAGTTGGAGCTTGATTGGTCCACCTAAAGGGGATTGAGGTCAATTTTGGCCATGTCACATGTACACTCATATTTGGATTCCTAAGTCTCACGAATTGGTCCTGATGTAATATATACATGTTTTAAACACATTCATATGTTAGACAATTCAATAATATTCACTTTGTGTTCACATTTGTATGTAAACTTGTTCCTCTTTCAATATTTTTTGTTGGTTTTTGGAAACTAACTCGATTTGTGAGATTCTCTTGCACTCCTAGATCCAGCTGTAGATCAAATTATCACATTCTAGATATCATGTACTGAGTCCCAACTAACGTATGTTGACATTCCTCGATCAACTCTTGGAATTAGGGACTTACATTCATGGGTGTAGAAAGTACAGTATTGTTCTAGGGACATGTGGAGTGCAATAGTAGGGTGGAGATTGACTCAGGTTAAGTTATGGTTGGTACGTTCAATGGGATGGATGAGTTTCAATGACTATGGGTGACAATAGGGGAATGAGTAGCAAGATTTGTCTTGTTATTTTGTTTAGCCATTTAATTCCTAAGTGGACCTCCTTCTAGTGACATTTGTTGATGCAGAAAGTGAGATTTTTCATCAACAAGGAGAGATTATCCCAATACGGGAATATTTAGGGAGATACAAGTCGATTAAAATGGCTAACTCTCACAAGTTTACTAACTCGGTTAGCCACTAATTGTTTTAACCTAGAGGGTTAAGTTAAGTTCGACCTAAGCTTCTATGAACTAAAATATATATAGTAATTTATAGATTAAAACTGTGGTGATATTTATAGAAAAAGGAATACAAGTTTGATAAATACAAATATACAGCATTTATAAGGATCCTAAGCCAACATTGTTTTGTTTTGTAAAATAATATAATATCAAATGAATTAACCTAATTAGCAAGTTATAACTGTGATAAAAAAAACTAAACTAAAGTAATCTATTAAATATTTCAAAACACAAAAGATAACTAGTAATCTATAGGGAATCCTAAAAAGAAAATGATTTTAGATGTGAAGTACACATCGTAACTAACACATATTTAAAGTATTAGTAATCCTTGTTTTGATAATTAAAATAAGGAATTGATTTGAATAATCAAATTAATAATTTCTCATCCAAAATTTTAAAATTAGAAACTATTAAATAAAATCCACACAAACAAATGAACTAAAATTTTGGACAAGATGATAAATAAAAGTCCAATACTCAATTAATTTCTATATGTAGAATTAAAGCCTTATGTTACTCAATGCATAAGAAAATATGATACATTAAATAATAATGAGATTTTAGGAACATAGATATTGAAATGTTATTGAACAAAGTCAAGCAATCAATTCAATTTCATTTAATATAAAAATCAACTAACTACTGTGCTAATCTAAATAAGTGTTACTTCTAGTGTGTATCAAAGAGAATAACACATTCCCATCTTATAATGAACCATATATTACTTTACAAAAATAACCTTACTGATGGAAAGAAAAACAAAGTCACACCAAAACAATCAACAAATTATCTCTAATAGAAACACACAATCATATTAACAAATTTAGGATGGTGAGTAACAAAATAATAACTACTAATCATTGGATGAAAATCCAATGATATAGTGTTAGGATATTTAGACACTTAAGAGTTAGTTAAGATCAACTTGTGTAATATATCTGTTAGGTAAAGCGTGTTTCTTTAGTATGCATTTAGTATGCATTTGTAAATATTCTAATCCGACTGTCACAATATGTTCTAAACATAGAGTGATCTTATGGTTCAACTTCTCTTAGATCATACCTACCCTTGATCTGTGGCTTAACACCCGATTGGTCCATGATATCTATTTAAAGAGCATGGAGGGTCCTTGGCTAGTTGATCAATTATGAGAAGCTTATTTGTAACTTTATTTCTTGCGCATAAATAAATTGCTCCAAGTAGCTCTTTGGTTGGGGCCGTGGATTGTTTCCCTCTAGAGGGTTTTAACCACATCAAAACATCGGTGTGTTGATCTATGATCTTTTTGTGTGCTTTGTTTCTCTTGGTGTTCAGTATTTTGAGAGTACCCTATGTACCCGAACATGGTATCAGAGCGTTTATGAAGAGCTTGTGATCTAGATCTTGAACCGGTGTTGCCCAAACTTTGGAAGGGTTTCTGATTCTGGAAATTTCTATGGATTTTTGTCCTATGGAAGGTGTTCCATTTTGTCTAGAGCATCGTTTCCATTGGGAAATAGTTTTTTTTTCATCAAAAAACGTTTCTTTTTGCTCCAGAAACACCCATTTCAATATATCTGAAGGTATAATGTTACAGTGATGGATTTGTTTTATTTTTTTTAAATCTCTCATATGTTTATCAGTTTTATTATGTAGACATTTATTGTTTTAGTCTTGGATTGTTGCCTTCCATGTCTGCATATGCTCTTTTCTATGCACCTTGTGCGATCACGATGAATCAGAAACAGAAAGGGAAAGGGTTTTATTGGCTACGTATGCTCTTTGCCGTGCACCTTGTGTGGCGAATAAGAAACAAAGAAAAAACATAGACTTTCCGGGTAAGCTAACGATATCTAACCCCAAAAGCGTGGATTTTTTTTTTGTTTTTTTGTTTTTCAATTTGTGGTGTGATTTGTAGGAAAAAGAAGCAAGCACAAAAACCGAGAGAGAAGAGTAAAAAATAAACTCTTCCTCATTCTCTTCTTTTACGTAACTTTTAAACTTAGCTAACTTGGTCCAAAGTTGGTTTATTCCTTAATAGGTTTTGAGTTCAAGTCTTATTAAGTTAATTTTTAATAGCGCAAGCAATTTCTATTTTTAAGTTACTTTATTGTAAAAGTGCATCTCACTAAAAAAATAAAATAAAATAAAAGTGAGTCACTTAAGTTTTTTTATTGCCGCACTATTTAAAGTACCATTATTGTAAAAGTGAAACATCAATTATTTTACAAAAGTTATTCACTTAAAGCAGCTTTCTTGTAAAAGTGATTGTCAAAGGTTCATCTTGGGAAGAAGGGGGTTCTTTTTCTTAGTTGGTCAATTTAATATCTAACACATCATTATTGGGGACATCTTCAACATTTTCTTTGATCAAGCATAACTTCATCATACGGAATCAGTTTTCAGTGTCATTTTTTTTTAAACAGCCTAATTTTTTTAGCTCTTTGCATCTAGACAATTAGTTTCTATTTTTTCAGCCATTATTTTATAGTATGGCCACCCCTTGTGATATTCTACTTACCAGTTCTAATTATTTCTCATGGAAATCTCGTATGGAAGATGTTCTACAAAGTAGGGGACTTTTCAGAATTACCTCAGGGAAAGAAACAAAACCCATTGATGATGATAAGAAAATAAAATGGGCAAATATATGTGATGAAGCTCATGGATTGATTGGGATGTCAATCTCTACTGATTTGTGATTCCACATATCTGGAATTGATGAAACTAATAAAGCTTGGGAAAAGTTGGAATCTATATTTGGTTAACAGAATGAAATTTGAGGTCATCAACTTGAGAATGAGTTGATTTCTTTGAATCCAAGTGATTTTTCATGCATTCAAGATTATTTATTTAAGTATAAAACTCTTAGACTCTTATGTGAATAATGCAAGATTAAGAAAGAAGAAAAAAAATGTATTTATCATATTCTTTCCAAACTTGGACCTGCATTTTCTGTTTTTGTATCTACATTTTACTCCATGAAAGAATCCTTGACTGCAGCAAGCTATCAAGAGCCTAGTCTTGAATCCTTTTGTGATTCATTAATTAGAGAGCAAGATAAGCTCATTCATCTTGGAATAATTAACAATGCATAGACATCTGTGAAATCCTTATTGTCCCAACAAAAAGAAAAGTCCAAGCCTCCAAAGAAACAATTTTTTTGCAATAATACACCAAACAAGGGTCCCAAACCCTCTCATTCGGCTCTTTCTTTAAAAAATGACAAAGGATCAAACCCAAAAGGAAACAAGATCGAGCGTCATTGCAACTATTGCGGGAAGGATAATCATGATGAATCTAAGTGTTTCAAGAAGATGGGAGCCTTGGAAGTAGCAATGAAGAAGCACCACATTAGCTTAGATTCAACTTCAGAATCTACCTCTCATGGACATGTACTTTGTGCTTTTGGTTATTCTTATAGTGTATCTTCTTCTTCTACCCAAAAATGAATGGCTCATTGATTCTGGAGCATCTTGTCATATGGCTCAGGATCAAGCCATCATTTCTACTACGCATGAATGTAACACCAAACAAATATTTGTTGGTGATGATATATCTCTAAGTGTTGTAGGATTTGGAACAGATCCAGTAGAAAATTGTCATTTTAGTGATGAACTGTGTGTTCCAAGAATTTCCTGCAATTTGTTGTCAGTCTCTAAAATCACTCATTCTGGTGAAGGTAAAACTGTAACGTTTACACCTCACCAAGTTGTAATCAAGGATTTTAAAGATCATCAAAATGTCCTTGCTACTGAAATTGTTGATGATATTACCAAGTTGTACAAATTTAACAACTTTGGATCATTACTTTTTCCTTCAATTTTTGTTGCTCATAGTGATAACTTGAGCAAACTTTGGCATGAGCGATTTGGTCACTTGAATTATTGCTCATTGCAACAACTATGTAAAGACAATATGGTGAAAGGTCTTCTGATGGTATCTTCCAAGGATGGTGTTTGTTCCGGTTGTGTACTCGAAAAACATCATTGGGACATTTTTGACAAACATGCCTCTTGGCACGCCTCAGTTCCCTTGGAGCTTGTGCATAGTGACTTGTGTGGTCCTCTTCCATCTGCTTCCTTTTCTGGTTTCAAATATTTCTTAACTTTCATTGATCCCTACTCCAAACGCACTTGGGTTTATTTCCTAAAACTTAAGAGCGAAGTATTTAACATGTTCTTGGCCTACAAGGCCCTTGTTGAAAAACAATCTGGTCATCAAATTATTAAGTTAAGATCTAACAATGGAAAAGAATATGTTAACAAAAATTTCACTACTTTCTACACTAAACAAGGAATCCAACAACAACACACTGTTCCATATACACCACAACAAAATGGTGTAGATGAACGGAAGAACCACATTTTAAAATAAATGGATAATTGTATGATCCAATCTAAGCACAATCTAAGGGACTAAGTCTTCAATTTTGGGCTGAGGCCATAAATTGTGCAAATTACATAGTTAATCGCACACCCACTAAATTTTTACAAGGTATAACACCGAAAGAAGCATGGAGTAAAATTAAACCAGATGTAAGTCACTTCTGTGTGTTTGGTAGTGAAGCATGGGCTCGCATTCCGGATGAAAAACAGAAAGCATTGCAGCCTAAGAGTGAAAATTGCATATTTGTTGGATATTCTGAAGATGTAAAAGGTTATAGACTTCTTCAGCCACATTCTCATGATATAATCATTAGAAGAAATGTTAAATTTGATGAAAATATCTTGGCCTGTGAGCCTAACTCAACGGCCATGCCATCTTTGGCCTACGAGCCTAATTCGGCGATTGTGCCTTCTTCTCATTCCAACTTTCTTGAAAAAATTCCAACTCTAGTTTCTGATAATGATAGTGAGGATGAAAATCCACCTCCACCTGCTCATGTTCCTTCAGTTGCGCTAGCACCAATGTTTCCTCGATGGGTCCGTTCAACATGTGAAGCAGCTGATGATATTTTCGGTGATCCTAGATATCAACATCGAACACGTTCTTAGATTCAGCAAGCCTCTTCTCTTTTGGCTCAATTTTTCAAGAATCATGATCCAGAAACTTTTGCAGAAGCTTCAGGAAATCTAGATTGGGATGCAGCAATGGATGAAGAATATCATTCCTTAGTGGCGAACGATACTTGGGATCTTATTTCTCTTCCAAAAGGAAGAAAACTTGTCATATGTAAATGGGTCTATAGAACTAAGTATGCATCAGATGGAAGTGTTGAAAGACTTAAGGCAAGTTTAGTTTCCAAAGGTTTTTCCCAAGTTGAAGGGATTGACTACAATGAAACCTTTTCTCCTGTCACAAAAATGAACTCCATCTACCTTGTTCTTTCCCTTGCAGCCTTACATAACTGGGAATTCCATCAAATGGATGCCAAGTCTTCATTCTTACATGGGGATTTATAGGAGGAAATTTACATGGAACAACCTCCTGGATATGTTCAGGATAACTCTAGCCTTGTCTGTTTCCTTAAGAAATCATTATATGGCCTTAAAAAATCTCCTAGAGCTTGGTATGCCAAAATGGATAGCTTTCTCCTTGACATTGGTTTTTCTAGATTCCATTCTGACCCCAATGTCTATACCAAGAAAGTAGGAAACCATCCCATCATACTTGTTCTTTATGTTGATGATCTTATCCTTATTGGTAGTGACCCTAAACTTTTAACCCATGTGAAATTCAGGCTTAAGAAAAATTTTGAAATGTCAGACTTAGGAAATTTGCATTATTTTCTTGGTCTCCAAGTCTTGCAAACCAAAGAAGGAATCTTTCTTTCCCAATCTAACTATGCTTTTGACCTTCTTTGTCTCTTTCACATGGAAGATTGTAAACCAGCTGCTTCTCCCTTCCAGTCTGGAGTCAAACTTTCTGTCACTTGTACTTCACCTAAAGTAGATGCCACCTTGTATTGTCAGCTTATTGGTAGTCTCTTATACTTGACTCATTCCCATCCCGACCTTTCCTTTGTCGTTGGTCGTGTTGCTCGTTATATGCAAACACCTCATGAACGTCACTGGAAAGCAGCAAAAACAATAATTCGATATATTCAAGGTACAATTCAGTTTGGGATTCATTACAGTACAGGGGGGAAACCTTTGTTGGTTGGTTTCACTGATTCAGATTGGGCTGGCGATCCTGAGGATCAAAATTCTACTACATGTTATGTTTTCAGTCTGGGATCTAGACCTGTCACTTGGGCTTGTAAGAAACAACAAGCTCTTGCTATTTTTTCAGCAGAAGAAGAATATTGAGTCGCAATTAATGCCAGTCAAAAAACTTTATGGCTTTGACAAATCCTTTCAGAGTTTGGATTCGAGCAGCAACAACCTACTCCACTTTGGTGCGACAATCAAAGTGCCATCAATCTTGCCAAAGATCCATTTCTACATCAATGCAGCAAACACATTGAGCTACATATGCACTTCATCAGAAATATTGTTCATGATCATGTTCTTGAAGTGCTCTATTGCCCTACAAATGATCAAGTTGTAGACATCTTCACCAAGTCTCTTACAGAAGCGAAGTTTTCTAAACTTCGATCTATGTTAGGAGTTCAGGAATGTGTCATTAAGGGAGAATATGCTCTAATGCCTCCTTTCTTCTCCTAATAGTGTCACTTTTGTATATCCTTCAATCCTATCCCAAGTTGTTCTTAAGCGAGGATGTTAGGATATTTAGACACTTAAGAGTTGGTTAAGATCAAATTGTGTAATATATCCATTAGGTAAAGTGTGTTTCTTTAGTATGCATTTGTAAATATTATAATCCGACGATCACGTTGTGTTCTAGACATAGAGTGATTCGATAGTTCAACTTCTCTTAGATCATACCTATCCTTGATCCATGGCTTAACACCCGATTGATCCATGAACTCTATTTAAAAATCATGGAGGGTCCTTGGCTAGTTCATCGATTATGAGAAGCTCATTTGTAACTTTCTTTCTTGTGCATAATAAATTGCTCCAAGTAGCTATTTGGCTAGGGCCATGGACTGTTTCCCTCTCGAGGGTTTTAACCACGTCAAAACATCGGTGTGTTGATCTATGATCTAATTGTGTGAGTGGCTATTCTTGGTGTTCATTATTTTGGGAGTACCCTGTGTACCCGAACATATAGTACAAGTATAACATGGAGGCAAGTCTGCACAAATTCAAGACTTATATTTCCAAATCCAAACAAGAAAATGACTAATAATATAAAGGATAGTTATAAATATATATAGAAATGCTTTGTATACAAACTTACAACAATATGAAAATACAAAAATCTCATTGAATGCATAAGATTTTCACCAATCTCAAAAATATTGGCCCCTTACAGAGTATCTCAAGTTTGCATTTATACTAAGCTACTTAAAACTAACAACTAAAATCAATCCCAAATATGAAGATAAAGGGTATTAATTTAGGATAGAGATATATTGTTTATTCATAAACTAAACCATACAACCAAAAGATAAGATCAACGTGGCTCATAGAACGCATAAAACAAGATCATACAATAATACATCCAAACTATTTGCATGGGTGATATTCCAAGCTTACGAGTGAGACAACGCTTCAACATCTCATTTCTTGCAAGCTTTACAAGTTAACTTCCACTCCTCAAACCATAATTGATCCAATATTGGAACACAATCCTCAATATCTGCAATAAACAAACAAATGGTTAAAACAAGATACTATTTTCAAGTGGCTACAAATTCTAGGATTCTGTAGCTATTTCATATAAATAAAACTACATAAATATAAATGAAATAAAAGAAACAAAATGAATTAATAAATAACAAAACTATTACGTGAAGGGTATCACAATAAAATAAAATAAAAATCATATATACACAAATGAAAACATATGTTCCAGTTGTAAATAGTTACTACATCATATTTGAAATTATACGTGAATTTGGTGAAATAAAAATGTTGACTCCCGAAGTATGGATAACAGTATTATTTTTGGAATCCTTTAGCAAATCTCATTATAGTCTTGTTCATTTAGAATTTTTTTTGTCTGTTCAACTGAACAATATTTTCTTGCAAATCTTCTACATTTTCTCTCAAATAATGACTCACAAGGAATGGTAGACTCTAGAGTGAACAACGGAGGACCATAGAACGTTTTTTATGTTGATTATGTACATCTTCAGACTTGGACAATGGAAATTTGATCAAAAGAGAATTCAAGTTTTTTAAAAATTGGCCCATTCATAGGGAATCGAGGATCCAACCTCATGAGTGGAGGTGGAGGTGGAGGTGGAGGTAAATTAATTGTACACGAAATCATCATATGGCTTCTGGTCAACTTACCTACCTAGATTCTTGTGTATGGATTTCATTTGAAGATTTGGGACTATCCTCACTATAAACATATATTGGAGAGTTGGGATTTTTCCCTAGTAATTGATCAGATCATTATGCTCCTTACGCTGATTTCTGGATATTTGAGATCTAAAGCTTGCAAAACGTTTTCCATCTATATTAGAATCATAACCCTTATGTGTCCCGTTGTGACCCTTATTCTAATAACCCTTATGTGTCCCGTTGTGACCCTTATTCTAATAACCCTTATGTGTCCCGTTGTGACCCTTCTTACAACATTATTTAGTGGGACTAACATTTGGTCATGTCGATTCACCTTCATGATCGGTTATATCATCCGTTTTTTAGGAATCGAATCATGGGAATTGTGTAGCGGATCGCTTATGGGATGACTATCATTTCCCTTCATATTATCATTTTCTGATGCAGAGAACAAACTCCCCCTAATGTTTGACCAAGATGAGTATTTTCACCAAAACAAATTTGGTCATTTACAATATGATGAGAAAATTTCATGAATATGGCCATATCTATTGATTCCATACGGTCCTCGATAGCTATTTCATGCAATGCATCAACATTAACAATTTCACATGAATTTCCCTTAGATTGATGATGATGTTGGTCCGGGGAACTAATATTTTTCAATCTATCCAAGCTAGGAGTCAGTCACCTTATTATTTGGTTCCTTATTCAACTTGATTTGAGCAGACCCTGTTGAATGACCAAGCTTCTGAAGTATTCGATTCACAGCAACCTTTTTAGATCATGTTCAATAGTTTGATCGATAGTTTCATGGTCAATGCCAGATGACTCAACCTTAAGGTTAGTATTTCAGTGAGGAACTGAAAAATCCTTCTCCTCATGTGGCTTAACAAACTCACCAACTTGTTTAGATGGCTAATGGTAGATTTGAGTATCTTCATGGTTAACCCAGTTGAGCATTGCATCTGCAATATCACCAACATGTTTCAAAGACAAGAGTCCTGAAGAACTTTAACTAGGTTCTTATTGACCGTAATACAATCATCCTGGATGTTGAATAAAGGCTCATGTTCATTTTTGAATTCATCATTCAGTAATGAAGACCTGGAATTATCATCATGAGTGGGGTTAAACCCCCAAGGAGATTATTGTAAAATACAACAAGGAATAACATTAATCTCAGGGGAAGGTTGCACAAACTTATTTTTGACAAGAAAATTTTTCCAATTATCCCCAATTTGAACATGCCTATGTTCAAGTAGGATTCAGATCAAATGAAAATGGAATAAACTATGACGTGACTCATTTCTGACCCTTTTAAAATGTAAGGGCATAGCATTCAGACTCATCAATATGAAGTAAGGTAAATTCAATTCAGACTCCAATAATGGCAACAACAAATGTAAATGATAGTGAAACACTTAACTAAAATGGCCTTCAGAGGTGATATATTGAGACATATTCATAAATAATTTTTTCCATTCAATCTTGAAAAATACTCGTGGCATAACTTTTGTATTATTGATGTCAGGGTAGGCTTAACCAACAACTTCTTCCAAGGAACATTCTGAATTTGAGATTTCTTGAACCACTTCTCGCTAGAAAGGGGCAACTCAATAGCTTGGGAAAAAAACCTTCATCAACCTCAAAATCGACATCACCTATACAAACCCTTGTAAAATCAAATGCCCAATGAAATCAAGAGCTACTTCCCTACTATGGCCATGGAACTTTTGGATAAACCTATACCAGTTAACACTCATAAAATGATGAATCAAGCAATCATCTGGGTTGACCATTCCAATGTCTTCAAGCTCAACCCTTTTGATCAAACCCATGATAACCAAAGGGCACAAACATTAATTCCAATCATTACAACTCAAGAACGAGAGCAGGAAATGATAACAAGGTTTAGAAACAATGGAGATCGGATGAAACACGAGGAAGTAGCATCAAATCCTTAAGCCAATAATAGGGTGGAATAACAAGAAACACTCCCACATTTTGGAAAACACACAATTCCTCCAACAAATTCATCTAACTTGATAAACCCAAACATGATTGTGTTCAGTGAATGATATGAGTGGCAGAGTAAATAAAGGGTACTGTTGATCAATATGCGTAAGAAATGTTGCTAGGAAAAATACACCGCTTGCGAACAATAGTTGTTCCTCTAGTCTGAATGGTTCAGATCTAGAACAAATTAGTTACAACAGATATGGAAGACTTCCCCTAGAAGTTGTGGAGATCTGGAATGAGTCCCTTTGATGGAGTGGTGTAGCTGTTTCTTATGGTGATGGCTCTTCACGAACGTACCTTGATCCAGGAGGATATTGGTGGCCACCCACCTATTCTTCTTGGACCCCCACCATTGTTTCTTTCAGTTTTCCAGTTTCCTTAATTGTAGCACAAATTACTATTTTTGGCAGTTTTCAGGTCCTAAACTTCCGGAGCCGTTTTGAGGCCCTAAACGACATTTTTTTTGGCATCGAATGGTCGGGAAAATATGAGTCTGTTCCGAACTTGATATTTGTTGTTTATAGATGTAGTCCTTAAACATATATTTCTAACGATATATCATGTGCGTCAAATGGAGGTAGTATGCTAAAGTTACGACCCCAGGAACTTGATGTACCAAGTTACCCAACAGGGCCCACATTAAGGCATTTCACCTCCTAGGGTTAGGTTTTTGGATGTGTAGGGTTTCCATTGTTTCTCAATAATATATAGGCCTTCGAGCCTCATTGTAACACAGAATTCAGAGGCATGTAGCCACCACATCTCTTCTCAGAGATAAGCTACTAGCACTCTAGCTAGTTTATTTCCATTTTGTATGTAAACAAGTTTTAGTTATTTATTGATGAAATGAAGTGTTATTTCTGCTGCATATTTGTTTCTATGGTTATTTGTGTATTCTGTTGCATTCCTGCATAAATATGGATCAGTGGTATCAGAGCAATCTGCTCTTTCTCAATCCTTCTTTGCATGTCCCCAACGAGGGCGGGGTATAAAGAGTTAGGGATCGATCTGGTTGAACCTTTGCAAGATCATCCTTGAAAATCCCGACGGCCACCCATGGGGGATGAAAAGAAATATGAGGGCACAGAATATCCTATCAAAATGTTACTCGAGGAGGCCCTTGAAAAACAAAGGAACGCGATGATGGATAACTTCGCCCAGATCCTTCAATGACTTCCCACTGGCGGCGCATCTGCATCTAGTAGCCACTCTAGAGGTGCAACCCCTTTTAAGGTACAAGTAAACTTCGACATTCCCATATTTGATGGTCAAATAGATGCAGACACTGTAGATAAATGGTTGAATCTATTAGAAGGATATTTCTCGGTTCATGACTTTTCTGACCGGGAAAAGATTACCTTTTCTCTACTCAAAGCTGCCCCCCATGTCAAGGACTGGTGGGAAACCTACTGTGAGAGAAAGGATGAGGAGGAACCCTCTTTTTTCTCTACCATACCCACTTGGAATTCTTTCCGAGATGCCATAAAGGGACAATATTATCCAGTGGGGAGCTATGAGGACAAGTACATCCAATGGACTACTCTGCAGCAGCAAAGAGATCAAGATGTGCATGAGCTGACGAATCTGTTCCATACCCTGCGCACCAAGTTGGGTATCAAATATTCAGAGAAACATTTGGTGTTGAAGTACTGCAGTTGTCTGCACATATACATTCAGGAGGATATGGAGTTCCTCGACATCTCCTCGCTTGGTACGGCATATCAGTACGCTGCCAAAATTGAGCAAAAATTCAAACAGAAAAAGTGAAACTTTGGATCTGCGAATCAGAAGCAAGGGAAAGGTGCCCCTAAACCACATAACCAAGGACAAAACCAAGGCATGGAGACTCAAGAAAAATTTCCAAATCCACAAGCAAAGAGCAACACTACAAAGTCGAAGAAGGAAGTGGGAAAGTGGTACGAGTTCCATAAGAGCCCCACTCACAACACAAGTGAGTGTTGGGATAAGCAGTCACTAGTGGCTGAGATAAAGGCTTCTAAATCAGATGCATACTCTAACACTGAATCAAAACCCAAGAAGGGGAATGATAGAGGGAAGAAGATTATCGATGCAGATCCCAGCGCCACTGCTGCCACCACGAAGATCCAAAAGAAAGAACCAGAAGATTCAGAGGAGGAGGAACGTCTTTTCCATTCCTAGATGTGGGTAAAGGGTTCCCCGCTACAGTTCATTGTCGACAGTGGGAACCAAAAGAACATGATTGCAGCAGAGTTCATGAAGCAGTTGGGTTTTCTAACCACAACACACCCACAGCCGTACACCATCGGGTGGCTTCACCAAGGAAGAGATCTCTGCGTCAGCCAGTAGTGCCGACTTCCCTACAGCATCAAGCCCTTCACCGATGAGGTATTATGTGATATTGCTCCTCTTGATGTTTGTGATGTATTATTAGGTCAACCATACTTATGGAAGTGACATGCTGTGTATGAGTCCCAGCATCGCGTTGTTATTATTACATTGGGAAATAATTTGTACAGAATACCAGAGGTACCACCCCCTGCTCCTATCTCTTTGGTTACTGCAAAACAATGCAGTAAGATCATTTCCAAGACCGGGAAGTTTGTTTTCTTGATGATATGCCCTCAGGGAAAGAAGAAGATCATTGCCACAACCTCCAGGCAGGCCCCCCTACATGACAACAACAAATGGAAAAGGTCGTGGAGGAGTACCAGGACATATTCACCTCACCCATCGGGGTGCCTCTCCATTGTTAGGTCAAGCACCCCATCGATTTGACCCCAGGTGCGCCGCTGCCCAATGGACCAATCTATCACCATTCTATTTTGGAGAATTATGAAATCAAGAGGCAAATTCAGGAGCTGCTGTAGAAGGGTCACATCTAGCCAAGTTCATCGCCCTATGGGAGCCCGATCGTGTTGGTACAGAAGAAGGATGGGACTTGGAGACTCTGTATTGACTATCAGGTGCTGAACAAGATCACTGTTTGGAATAGGTATTCGATCCCATGGATTGATAACCTCCTGGACCAGCTTAAAGGGGCGAAATATTTTAGCAAGATCGACTTAAATTCCAGGTATCACCAGGTACCGATCGAACCGACCAATGTGTGGAAGACTGCCTTCAAATCCAAGGAGGGCCTTTTCGAATGGTTGGTCATGCCTTTCAGGCTGATGAATGCCCCTGCAACCTTCATGAGACTGATGGACAACATCTTGCAGCCATTCACCAACTCATTTGTAGTAGTGTACTTGGATGACATCCTGATCTTCAGCCAGACTTGGGAAGAGCACCTCCACCACATCCGACAATTCCTCCAAACATTGCGGCAGCACAAGTTGTGTGCCAATTTGGACAAGTGCACTTTTGGCTTGACCCAGGTTCATTATTTGGGATACATTATTGATGATTGTGAGGTACATGTGGATCCAACCAAGATCCAAGTCATTTGAGATTAGCCAGCCCCAACTACTCTAACAGAGCTTCGCAGCTTTTAGGCCTTCCTAATTTCTACTGTAGGTTCGTGTTGGGATTCTCTCATATCACTTGGCCCTTGAGTCAAGTCACCAAGGGAGGAGCAAAAGAAAATTTCTTTTGGTCAGAAACTCAACATAAGGCGTTTGCAGAATTGAAACATCACCTATGATTTGCCCCAGTGCTCACATTACCAGACTTGTAACAACCATTTGAGATCGAGACAAATGCCTCTGACTATGCTATTGGGGTGGTCCTTACTCAATAAGAGAATCCAGTGGCATATCACAGTGAGGCACTGTCCGACACTGTCTGCAAATATCCCACTTATGAAAAAGAGATGCATTCCATTGTACAGGCTTGTCGACAATGGAAGCATTACATTTTGGGGAAGGAAATGATCATCCACACAGACCACTGACCCCTGCAGTTCATGCAAACACAAGGGAAGTTACAGAATTATCGCCATCAGAAGTGGTCCACATATCTACAACAATTTCATTTGAACATCAAGTACAATAAGGGGAGCACCAATAATGTTGCAGACTGCCTCATTCGACCACCGATCGTGGCGATAAAAACCATGCTCAACTCTTGTGGACACAAGACTTCTGATTGGCCACTTCTCTACAAGAGAGATCTAGAATTCAGCCACACATACTAGATGCTTTCTGAGGGAAACCAAGTTCCAAAATATCACCTCCAGGATATACTACTGTGTCACATGGGACACCTTTGTGTTCCTTCAAGCGAGCGTGCCAAGATTATTTGGGAAGCGCACTATAGTCGGGTCACTGGGCATTTCAGGGTCGAGAAAATAGTGGTAGTACTGTAGAAGTATTTCTATTGGTCGAACCTTTGACAGGACGTCGTGAAGTACATCCGATCCTGCACTGCCTGCACCATTGCCAAACCATCCATCAAGAAGTAAGGCCTCTATACTTCGTTTCCTACCCCTAGTCGACCTTGGGAATCCATATCCATGGATTACATGTCAGGAATTCCTTCTACTAAGCACGGAAATGACTGTGTGTTTGTGGTCATTGACAGATTCTCAAAGATGGCCATAATGGCGGCCTGCAAGAAGAATATCACAGCAAAAGCCACTGCTAAACTCTTCTTTGAACAAGTGTGGGTACACTTTGGGATTCCACATTCTATAATCTCAGACTAGGATAGCAGGTTCCTTAGTACATTCTGGTCTAGCCTATGGTCAATGCTAGACACCAAGCTCACAAAGTCCATAGCTTTCCATCCCCAGACTGATGGCCAGACAAAGGTCATCAACAGGATGATCGTAAACATTTTACGCATGTACAACTCAAAGCATCCACACACATGGGATGAGAGCCTCCCCTATGTACAACACAGCTATAACCAGGCCCTCCATAGCTCAACCAACCATAGCCCCTTTCAGGTGGGCTTGGGATTCTAGCCACTATGTCCCATTGACGTAGCCATGCCATTTGTAACTACTCAGGCTGATTTAGCTCATATCCAGTCTGAAGTATCCTAGGCAAACAGCTTCATTGAGCGCATTTAGCACATTCACTAATAGGTTCATGACATATTGGACAGATCGAATGCTAAGTACAAGAAACGACATGATCAGCATCAGGTGCAACACAACTTCCAGGTGGGCGACAAAGTGTGGCTACATTTGCAGAAGGAGCGCCTCGCTAGACCCCACCGCAAGCTTCACCCACTTCAATATGGGCCATACACCATCACCAAGGCTATCAGGGACAATTCCTTTGAGCTCAGTATTCTACCATTCCTTGGTCTGCACCCAGTGTTCAATGTGGACCACCTTCGGCCCTACTTTCCACCTCTACTTGACACATCAGACGTGGCAAAACAACTCACACCAACATAATTAAACCCCAATTGCATGGAACAAGCCACCACTGATCGGATTATGGACACATGGATCAAGAACACCCACCAGCATAAGATCCAGCTATATGGAGTTGTCAAAGTAGGCCAACTCCTTCACCAGGGAAAGTGGCTCACCAGGGACCAAGTTCAACAAAAGTTTCCTTGTCTCATGGAGGAACTCAACGCAATGGGGACCATTGCTTCCTAAGGGGGGAGGAATGATCCAGGAGGATATTGGTGGCCACCCACCTATTCCTCTTGGACCCCCACCATTTTTTCTTTCAGTTTTCCAGTTTCCTTAATTGTAGCACAATTTACTATTTTTGGCAGTTTTCGGGTCCTAAACTTCTGGAGCCATTTTGAGGCCCTAAACGACGTTTTTTTTGGCATCGAATGGTCAAGAAAATATGATTCCATTCTAGACTCAATATTTTCCATTTATGGATGTAGTCCTTAAACATATCTTTCTAACGATATATCATGCGCGTCAAACGGAGGTAGTATGCTAAAGTTACGACCCCGGGAACTTGATGTACCAAGTTACCCAACGGGGCCTACATTAAGGCGTTTCACCTCCTAGGGTTAGGTTTTTGGATGTGTAGGGTTTCCATTGTTTCTCAATAATATATAGGCCTTTGAGCCTCATTGCAACACAGAGTTCAGAGGCATGTATCCGCCACATCTCTTCTCAGAGATAAGCTACCAGCACTCTAACTAGTTTATTTCCATTCTGTATGTAAACAAGTTTCAGTTATTGATTGATGAAATGAAGTGTTATTTCCACTGCATATTTGTTTCTATGGTTATTTTTGTATTCTGTTGCATTCCTGCATAAATATGGATCATACCTACACAATCACATGAAACAAGGAAGCAAGATCAAAAGCACCATAATATAAACCACAATTCTATGTCAGTGACTAAAGAATCCAACAATAAAATACATTATTATAACATAACATACTTTACGGGAAAGGAACCAACTTTGCATTAAAGATGAAGAATAAATCTACAACCTTTGCCTTAGTGTTGTGATGCTCCTTCACATGCCAATGCATTGTCCCCAAAAGATCCAACTTGCTCCTTCTATGCTCACCCTACTGATTTTCCCAAAACCTCAATGCAACAGCATAACTTTGCTCTCTCTCAACCATTGGGTATGAGCCTAGTTTTATAGGCATTGGGAGGATAGGGATGGTTGAGTAAATGGTGGTTAAGGTGGAAGGGAGATCCCAAAAGGATGGATCTCGAGTCCAAATGGTCCTTAGGAGCAGGGATGAGGGTGCCATGAAGTCTTCCTTGAGA
Source organism: Pseudotsuga menziesii (assembly GCA_001517045.1). NCBI lineage: Eukaryota > Viridiplantae > Streptophyta > Pinopsida > Pinales > Pinaceae > Pseudotsuga > Pseudotsuga menziesii. The sequence goes on from LPNX010326512.1 coordinate 1,132,829, forward strand.
ATCTTCATGGAATATTCTCTTTTCACTTTTTACCTTGGGCACCGCTTCTCCTCCACTATGACAGAGTGGTGTCAGGGCAGAACCGCACATTGAACAAGGGGAACAAACGGTGGCACCACCTACTGTCAAGAGACATTGAGCATTACTGAAGAAGGTAACGCTTCTTGCCTTAAGGGTAGAAGCGGTGCTGAAATGTTGTATGAAAGAATGAAGTCAGGGCCAGTATTTTTACTTCACAACTTGGGATTTAGGGCAATAACTGATGTTTTGGACCTCATCACATGATGATGACGAGATTTATGTGTAACAAGGAATTCATGGTGAAAACCTCTACCTCATCAAATTGGTTGTGCTAACTAAGGGATTACTCATCCCCCTTATTGTATGGGGTTCCTGTTCACACTTAACCCACTAGTAAGTTAGCTAAGTTAGTTATAATTAGGTATATATATTATTAAATAATGAAGCCTTATTAATAGCGCTCACGAGTAAATTTGAACCCAAAATCTGACGACATATTTGTCTAAATTTCGACAACACTTCATCTAAAATATGACAAAGTAGTTTTTATTTTTTATTTTGGTAAAACTTCACCAAAAATTCGATAGATACAACAAGATGTCGTAAATACAACAACAATCATCACATAATCGACACGTAAGGACCATATACCCGTGACAAAAATCCAAAGATATGTCATCGAATTTCCGACCCATTCGAGGTCAATCAATCAACACCTTATTACTCCCATATTGTTGAATAACCAACATGTAAGGACCATTAATCCATCATAAAACCCGATGATTTTCGTCAAATTTCCTACGCATACTTGGTCAATTAACCGGCAACATATTCTTCCCAGGTTTTCAAATAACCGACATTTATGGGTCTGAAATTCTACAATAGATCTGACAACCTTTGCCATCAGAGGTATAACATCCTCATCGGATTATTTTTAGGTGTTCGTCAGATATACGAAAAATTCCTAGAAAAATATCTGACACCTTTACCGTCAGTTGTATAACAACCTCGTTGGATATATCCTTTGCGCTCATCAGAAATGCTACATTATTGAGTAATTAAAAAAAAACTATGCCCATCTTGAAATGTGAGCAAGTAGCATCACTTTCATTATTTCAACTAGATATGGCTTGGATGGTTAGTGAGGATAAATTTTATCCTCCCCTCTTGGGTTCAAATAACACTTGTGACATGTTTCATTATTTGTGAGGCAATTCTAGACGAGGTTATGAGCCATGATAAATATCTCACTCTTGCTCATCGAAATTTGAGGGTAAGAATTTTATTTATGGTATGTTGAATAAATATGTAATTTATACCTATATATTCTAACAACAAGGTCATCAAAATGGTTGACTGATTCATCAAGAGAGGATTCCTACGAAATTTTATGCACTTTATTTGTAATGTTTGTACTTGGAAATTCTGAGAAAAAAAAGAAGTGCAATTTGGGAAATTTTCGAGCTTTACTAGTCAAGACTGTAGGGGTTCCAAATGAATCCAAATGGTCTATAATTTGAAAATAAAGGGTAGTATAAGTATCAAAACATACCAATATGACCTATGGACAATTTTTAGCTGACTTTAATTCTCTGAAACTTGGTTTGGGTCTAATGAGAGAAAGTGCAATTTCCTAGGAAAATGAGGTCAAATTCCCCCCAAGGGTAGAGGCCAAATTGGATTCCCAACTCAAGTAAAAACCTCCCAAATGTAAGAAAATATTATGGGGATGAATATAATACATGAATGGATATCATTAATCATGGTTATTAAGCTCTGCAAATTTATTATGATGTGCAACATTTTGATGGTAACTTTCATGGAATCTGCATTACTAGCTCAAATTTGACACATGAAAAGTAGAATAGATGGTTCTAAAAGTAACATAAAATATAGTGGTCATATACAATATAAAAATTTATTTCCCAACATCATCAAACTCATATAATAATCCTCATACAAATATGATATACAACTACTTAAATATTGAAGCCAAATTCATGAAAACTAGTGATGCAATGGCATGAGAATGCAAGCTTTTCACACAGGAGTTTCTTGGATTTTGAGATACAGAGAATATGGTCATAAAATTATAGAGTCATACATCATTTATTTATGCTCCAATATCATCAAACTCATATAAAACCCCTCGTACAAATCTGATATAAAACTCTTTCAATATGGAAGCCAAATTCATGAAAACCGGTGATTTAATGGCATGAGAATGAAAGCTTTTCACATATGAATTTATTGGATTTTGTTTTAAAAATAATATGTACATAAAAGTACATATAAATACATCATATAACCCATCATGGGAATCAAATATATGCATAAAAGAGAAAGCACCACTCCAACAAGTGCGTCATCAACATGAGAGTGGGGGAAGGGAGAAGAAAGAATGGAAGAATAGGGAGATAGATGAGAACTCGAATTGTATGGAATTAAACATGAAACTAAAACACCTTAATTAATATCCAATTATAGGTATGAATTTACTCTCCATTAACCAAATTGGAAAGGAATCCAACTCCCTCGAAATTGGTTCACAAGAAGGGAGAGTGAACACTCACGGTGCAGTGGACAAGAAAAATCTCTCCAAAATGCCTAAGGCCAATTAAAAAATTATCAAAGACTATTATCCTTCCTCATTAAATCTTTTTATTAAATTCATGAGGCATCATAAGGTCTATTTCCCCTCCATGGGCTTCCTCCAACTCATCTTAGTGGTTTAGTAACTCCTATGACACTTGTCTTCTCCTTCATGCTCCAATTCTTTCCCCAATTCGAATGGTTGCCTATAACTCCCAAATGTGCCCCCATTGGTGGATATTTTTATCCATGTCATGTAATATTTGTCATATGCATACAATCAGGTCTGAATTTTCCATATTTTGCCATATAATATTTCATCATTAGTTGTCATAGAGTGCATGGAATCTCCTTCCAAGTGGCACACATTGTCTTCTTAGTCTCTTCCTCTTACATGGGACTTAATATCCTCTCATAATTCAAATTACTTGCCTCATGATAGTATATTTGACACAACATCAACCTCCAATAACATTACATTCCTCGTAGGTTCAAATTTGGATGAAGGTCATTCCAAGTGTGTGTGGGAATCTAGTCACCCAAAGAATCCACAAACTTCCAATTATCTCCATGAACCAATGCCACCTTATTTTATTAACATTTATTATTTATGCAACCCATTTTAATGTTAATATGTTAAACCAATGTCATTTTGGGTCCTATATCTCCCTTATTACCAAATTTATGTGTCCACTTTAACCTAGAGAACTAGTAGGTTGGTGAAACATTATTTGCAAGTAGTCTTATTTGGATGGGGACATGACGATCCTACCCATTGAAGGTTGCTTGTCCTTAAGAAATTCCAATTTTGGATGTTGCAAAACAATTTCATCTTCCCATGTGGAGTCCTCACTTAGTAACTCCTTCCATTGCACCAAGTAATATCTTATGGTTTTGCTCCTCAATTTTCTTTAGCTTCCATTTAAGTAGTGGCACTCATGTGCTGCAATTTTGTTTTTCCAAAAGTAAAGAGATGTGGATTTTTCATATTGATATCTCCTATGACATCATTTCTAAACACCAAAAAATTAATTAATTCCATCAAAACAAAATTTGCACAAATAGTCTTTACCTCCATATTTTGGAAACATTTTATGAACTTTCAACCCCCTTTTTGCTCCTGTATAATTCTTTGAATTTGGTAACGAGTTACCCAACTTTATATTTTTAAGATATTACGGAAATTTTAGAGAGGAAACACCATGCTTGTTGCTGCACTACTATGATTAGAATAACCTTCTCAATTGGTGACTCAATCTCCCATACTGCTTGTTGCCCCCAAAATTGAAACCAAGCAATACCAGGATCCCATTGCTTATATTCCACCCTTCAAAACATCATGAGTACAAAATATTTTAGATTTTTATCATTTAATCAATATGATCTAGGATCTTATTTGAGAGAATAACATGCACAACAATAATCACAAGAGACAAGAGACACAAAGAGTTTTCCTTGAGGAACCCATAAAGGAGAAAACCCCGCAACTTCCTCAGGGATAGAAAGAGCACCAATGGAAAAAGTAAAACACAAAAACAAAAATATGATCTTCGAAAGCCGATCTCTCTCTCACTTGTGTGAGCTCCTTCTCTCTCACTCATGCACTATAGTTGAGTGCATGTGTGTTACAAATAGAGAGGCTCACTCTCTATTTATACTAGTTTCCAACTTGAAAATTACTTACCATGGCCAACTTCACTAGGAGAGTCTAATAACCCTAGTTCCCCTCAACTGTGGGGAATTTTCACCCCGATCAACAAAGGAGGGTTAACCTCTATGAATTTGCATGACTTGATTACATTAATGATTCTCTCGATATGAACATCTGGGTACAATGAAATACAATACATAAGATATACAAGTGAATACATTCCTAAGTTACAAATACATCAACACTCCCTCTTAACTAGGAAGGTATTCTCTTGACACAGTTCATCAAGACAAGTCTTCATCATAGGATCATCATCAAAGCTAGATCATCATTATCACTGGATCATCATCAAAGTTGGATCGTCATCAGATTGGATCATCATCAAAGTTGTATCATCACTACTCCCGCTATCTCGAGCAAATGGTGCTATCTCTCAATTCTAATCGTCATAGGAATTTCTATAGAGCCAACCCTTTTTCATGTTGGTTGTAGGCCTAGCCTCCATGTAGGTCTTCTTCTTCAGTGCTTATATCATCAACATGGTAGGACACACCTTCTACCATCGAAGAAAGGCTCCAACACTTATATCCATCAGCATGGTAGGACACACCTACTACTATCCAGGAAAGGCTCCAACACTTATATCCACTGGCATGGTAGGACACACCTACTACCATCCTAGAAGGAAACACCTACTACCATCCAAGGAAAGGCCCCAACACTTACATCCATTGGAATGGTAGGAAACACCTACTACCATCCAAGGAAAGGCCCCAACACTTAAATCCACTAGAATGGTAGGACACACCTACTACCATCCAGAGAAAGGCTCTGCACTTACATCCACTGGCATGGTAGAACACACCTACTACCATCCATGGAAAGGCTTTGTACTTACATCTTCCAGCATAGTAGGACACACCTACTACAATCCAGGGAAAGGCTCTGCACTTACATCCGTCAGCATGGTAGGACACACCTACTACCATCCAGGGAAAGGCCACTGCACTTACATCCTTCGACATGGTAGGACACACCTACTACCATCTGGGGAAAGGCTCTGCACTTACATCTGCCTGCATGGTAGGACACACCTACTACCATCTGGGGAAAGGCTCTGTACTTACATATGACCATGGGAGGAACCAATCCTACCACCATGTCAGAAAGGCATATCACTTACATATGACCATGGGAGGAACCAATCCTACCACCATGTCATAAAGGCACACGGACTCGTCACTTCCTCTTGGAAGGAACTTCGATTTGGAGAACACCAATATTCTCCCTAAAGTACTCAAACTTGACTCTGGCTAATGGCTTGGTCAACACATCAGCTATCTGCTCATCCGTCACAACATACTGAAGCTTCATTGCTCCTCTCTACACCATATCCCCAATATAGTAATATTTTATCTCAATTTTCTTTGACTTGTCATGGAACATCGGGTTCTCTGACAACTTCACACAACTCTGGTTGTCGTTGTATATACAAGTAGCATCCAACTAGATATCAAACAAATCATATAGTAGCTTCCTCAGCCACACTGCCTCACAACTAGACGAACAAGCTGTGACATACTCTACTTCGGCTATACTTAGTGCCACACGAAACTACTTCCTACTAAACCAAGAGATCACACCTGATCCCATACTGAAGCAGCACCTCAAAGTGCTCTTCCTATCAATGGCACTGCCTGCCCAATCTGAATCCACATAACCTTCCAGGTTAATCTTTTGATTTGCCTCATACTTGAGCCCATAATCAACTTTACCTTTCAAGTACCTTAGAATATGCTTTGCAGCAATCAGGTGAATATGTCACGAAACCGTCAGGAACTATCTCAATGTGTTCACAGAAAAGCAAATATATGGTCTCATATTCATCAGGTACATCAAGGACCCAATCATCTGATGATACATCATAGCATCAACCGATACTGATGAAGCATCACTCAATAGCTTCAGGTTTGATGCCATAGGTGTGGTCATGGCCTTGCAGTCCATCATCCCGAACCTCTTCAGGATCTCTACTGCATATTTCCCTTATCCAAGGGAGATTTCATTTGCACTCTGCCACACCTCCATGTCTAGAAATTACCATACCGAAGTCCTTTATCTTGAACTCGGCAGTAAGTCTCCTTCTTGCATATCTAATGAGTTCCTCTTTTCCTATCAGGAACAGGTCATTTAACAGGAGCATCATTGGTCTTTTTCCTTCAACCTTGAAGCAAAGGTTGGAATCCACTTTACTCTTAGTAGAGCCTAGACCCATCAATAAGCTGTCCATCCTGTTGTATCATGTCGAAACTCAGGATATTCTACAGTCACTCCCTCTGAAGTGGAGCATCATTTTCCTTCTTCCTTTCGTACTCTATGTATTAAAACATTATGTACTGGAGTGACAAGTAGCTTCCTCTTCTACTAATATTCTATGTATCCATATAGGATCACTAGATACCAAGATCCTCTATCTTGAACCTTTTCAAAAGTTCTTCTCGCACCCATCTATGAGCTTGTCATCCTCTATAGGCTTTCATATTCAACCTTGTAGCAAAGGTTAAGATATTCATCACTCTAGGTGATCTTCAAGCTCCTCATTTATGTGTTATCCCATGGGTGTCTTCTGAGCTCATACAAGGCCTTCTTTAATTTGCACACATGAGTCTAAATATCATGTGTCTCGACTTCCAGTGGCTACAAATGTATCTTCATAGTCTATGCCTTCTTTCCATGAGAATCCTCATGCTATGAATCTTTCCTTTTATCCCATGATGTTTCCATCTATTGCATGTTGGAACTTGAGATACCGCATCCTAGACATCATCTTTCTTGAATTGGTACTCTCCTTCCCTTTCTTCTTGGCTACTTCTTCATAGCTGGAAGGTTCTGCATCAATGATGTCACTCAACAGTGTCACATAACTGGATTATGTCTAAGACCTCTTCTTTCATTGAACGTATCATCATATTATTCTTCATCTTGGATTATTTCTCGAACTATCGTCACTTGTTCTTTAGAACAAGTCTCATCCTTCTTTTCTTGTAGGCGATTGTACACAATATTTCCTATGGTTAGAAACATTTCATAAGGCATATTCATAATGGAAAATTATTTATGCATAAAGATATAATCATGCAACTATTTTATCCAATACAACATTCATCCATATTTTATGAAAACTTTCTAGATGCCTTCCATCTCTACCATGACATCATTGAGATTGTGCACTAATCCAATATGTCAGCAAAGAGGTTTCATTCTAGATAAGTAGCAATGGAGAGTTGTATAGCACCATGGGCTACTTACCCATCACATGCATATTAGTAGTATTCTATTATTAATGTAAACATTATATCATGCATAAAACATCAACTGAATATAAACAAATGCATAACAAAACAATATCATGAAATGAAAATTGAATACTTATCTTTATTTGTTTCGTGGGTAGACTCCTTCTTTCAACTTCATCATCTTCTTCACTCATAACAACACCATTTCTTATCCAAATGATAAGATGGATAAGAGGTTCTTAAATATTTGAGTTCTTCATATTCCTTATCGCTTAAGGGGTCTTCTTTGAGTCATGAGTGCTTGATCTTCAGTTACCCCCATTTTCTCTTCTCTTATTATGAGTCGAGCTTCTTCTTGTGTGCACTCTTCCCAGAGCCTGCTGAAAGTAATCACTTCCTTCTGGCACACATTCCTTGAATGAATGAATCCCATGATCCTAGGAGGCCATTCAAGGTGGTTATCACAATTTCTAAATTCTCTACTTCTTCATCCACTTCTTCAATTTATTCTTTGATTTGAGAGACCCTTGTAAAGTATGACTTTATGGTCTCTGCATTCTAGATCTTTACATTCTAGAACTATTTTTTTAAATTCATCTTTTAATTTATATTCTTCCCTTCAAATAGCTTGGTAAAGGAATCAAACATCTCTTTAGGTGTCTTTAGGGAAGACACTTATGGTATAAGGTGATCCTTGAATGAATAAGAAATGATCATCTTGGCCTTGACCAATTTCTTCTTGTGTGAGGCTTTAGCCTCATATCCCTCTGGAACTGGAACCTATCCACTTATGTAGGTGTCTAATTCATTTTCTTCAAGAACCAGTGAAATCCTATACTTCCATGCTCGAACATTTTCAGCTTCACTAATCTTGTCATCAAGCTAGTGTGATAGGTCATTTTGAAATGAGAATCTCAAATGTAAATAGCAAAAGATTAGATCTTACTGATTTGAGGTGTCCATCCTGGATCCAGATCTGGATGATCTAGGGTTTGTCAGAGAAACCCTAATTTTCAAAACTTGGAATTTCAAACTTATGATTGGATAGAAATATAGGCCTCTTCAAGGAGACCTGTCCAATGTACTCTTTTTCTAAAAAAAGTGGAGGGAAGCTCCTGGAACAGGAATCCCTAGTTTTCCAATTTCTTCTGCATAAATGTTTGATATTTTTTCTATCGTATCTCTGACATTACTCCTCCTACGTGTTTGAAAATTCTCATTGAGGTAGCCTTGTCTATCCTCTTTCAAACACCCTAGGTTTGGGCAGAATTGGTTTCACCAATTGGGACTTATGAGAGTTTCCAAAGGTGAATTATTGCAGGACTGTTCAGCATAGTGAACTTGTACAGACTTCCACATGTCATTGTTTCATCTTTGGGTTCTGAAAATTTTACCACAGAAATTACATTCCGTTCCCTATCTAGAACATCTTCCGAAATTTCATTTTGACCTTCGTAGCCCTAGATATAGCAATTCTCCCTAGGTGTCCTAATTACAGATGAATCCTGGGAGAGGCTGGAACCCTGATTTGGAGGAATCATGAGGCTGAAATGTTTACATAGTGTTCACCACTAATTTTTCTTCGGCCTGTAAACATTTTGGCTTATGAGCCTTCTCCAATATCCAGATATAGGGAATGACTGAAAATGCCCGGAATCAAATTATGTTTCAACAGAAAGATGCGCCCTTCAATGGAGAGTTAGCCTAGCCCCCTTTTGCTGATGATCTATGGAGAGAGAGCCAAAAAGTAATAAGCTCTAGCTTATGTAACTGTATATTTTCTTCTTCTCAGGATAGCTCTAATACCATGTTATATTTTTATCATTTAATCAATATGATCTAGGATCTTATCTGAGAGAATAACATGCACAACAATAATCACAAGAGACAAGAGACACAAAGAGTTTTCCTCGAGGAAACCATAAAGGAGAAAACCCCACAAATTCCTTAGAGATAGAATGAGCACCAATGGAAAAATTAAAACCCAAAAACACAAAGATAATCTCCTATAGCTGATCTCTCTCTCACTCATGCGCTACAGTTGAGTGAGTGTGTGTTACAAATAGAGAGGCTCACTCTCTATTTATACTATTTTTCGAATTGACAATTACTTACCAGGGCCAACTTCACTAGGAGAGTCTAATAACCCTAGTTCCCTTCAACTGTGGGTACTTTGCCCCTGATCAACAAAAGAGGGTTAACCTCTATGACTTTACATGACTTGATTACATTAATGATTCTCCCAATAGGAACATAGAGGTACAATGAAATACGATACATAAGGTATACAAGTGAATACATTCCAAAGTTACAAATACATCAAAAAAATAAATATTATGAGATTACATAACAACATCATACAAATGTGCATCAAGAAGGTACCTCATCACATAATCATGAAAGTGCGTGTACAACCAAGTAAGTAGATCGTCATGTGGCCCATACACACAAGCATAAAGTATTATATCAAATATGCTCCAATGATATAGGTGAGGATCCCATGTCTTATAATGATGCTCCTAAAGAATGTAATATACATCAAAATAATCATCCATGTGTTGTTTCATCCAAAAAGTGAATGAAGAACCTCCACCAAAATCTAAACCAAATAAGGAGCCAGGAAAATGGGGATACTTCAAGTGTCTCAAAGAAGTCTCATCAATACACCCATGAATACGTATATCATCAAGAAATAACACAGGATGTTGTTGCCAATAATAATGTGCTTCAATCATATACCTCTTCACCCAAGTGTTGGGTGAATTTCCTCCAACATCAAATGGACTAAGCAAGGAGCTAGTAAAATCATGAGTCTTCAAGTGACTCAAGTGAACATCATAGGTGCACCCATGTATATGTGTATCATCATAATGTAAAAAAGGATGCTACTGAAAATGTAAATAATATGGTGCTCTATTCATTTCATCATCAAAAGGGGAGATAGAATTTTCATACTCCTCATGTTGCACCATAAAAAAGGAACCTTTCACCCAATTTTCATCCCCAATTGATGTGGTTGAAAATGAAGTAGGGAGTGACGTATTGTGAACCAACCTTACCGATTTGAAACTCTTTCCGATAAAAATTTTGAATTCATATTATCCGTCATTGCCTGGTCCAATTCTTGCAAGATCATGTGCCTCCTCCAAGGCTCTGTGACTCTCACCAAGATGAAACTCATAATCCAAGACAAAAACAAGTGCTTGGTTTCCTTCTTGTTTGAAAGTAGCCTCTTCAAGAACCTACATATCAATAGGTACCTCATGTTCCACCATCACATGAGGTTCCTCCTTTGTAACATAAATGCTTTTATCCATTTAATGAGTCTTTTATATTTAGAAGGGTGTAAAGGAACCTTGCAACCTCTATTGAAATTGCTCAATCCGCACCATAGATTTTTGGAGTTCATTTTGGGTGGACTCCAACTCATTTGAGATCTTGTCATCATATTCTACATTATTAAAGGTTGTTCCATGATACAAACACATAATCTCAATTAAATGATCTCTATCATAAATCAAATTCAAAATATTACCTTTGATGTTGGATATTACCTTCTGAATTTTCTCAATGTCCTCCATGGAATATTTCTCCTCCATGCTCCAACAAATTTTTGAGACCAAAGCATGTGTTCCATGTAGAGTCTTTAGGGCCTATTGAATATTTTTTCATCCATCCTCAAAGTCCCTTCAAGAAAAAGAGGCTCTTATTAAGGAATCTCCTCTTCTTCTTTCTTCTTGATTTGGTCAACTTCTTGAAGCTCAAGTGGTGATGGGGAAGTTGATATTGGTTCTTCAGTATCTGCTACAAGGTATTCATCTTCATGATCATGAGAAATTTGGATTGTAGAAACATATTCAAAAGTGTTCTCTATGTCACCAACATAGAGGTGTGAGCACCCATCAATAGGCACTCCTTCACAGTTCAAGCATCCATCAATAGATGCTCTTTGGTCCAAGTCCATAGTAGAATGTGTCTTGGAATGATATTCAATAGTTTCAAGGGATTGTTATTCATTCTCATGTGATGTTTCCTCATATTTTTTAGAGTCAATTGGGAGTGACTTTTGATTCTCTTGATGTAATTCCTCTTCTGCTTGATAACCCATAGAACTTGGTGGCTCCTTGGTCTCCTCCATACTTGTGGATTGTTGATTGTTCCTTAATGAGTTTGCATATGCATGATTAGGCCTATATCCAAACACCCAATCAACAAAGTCTTCAAAAAGAATGGTCTTGTGTGTCTCTCCCACCAAAGAAATATATGTTTGATATTGTTGGGGGAAGTTTTTACATGTTTCTCTCAATATTTCTAATTCATTCATAGGATTAGATCATGGCGGTTTGGAACATACATCTTCACTTAGTTTCTTCCAATCATCCACCGATTCCTTCATCACATAAGAAGTGTCAAGGTTTTCTTTATACTCTACAAATTTAGGAGTTCTAGGTCTTGTTGATGTATTTGTAACTTTGGAATGTATTCACTTATATTTCTTATGTATTGTACCCTGATGTTTATTCTGGGATGTGTCTATAATATACTTGAGTCATGTCATGCCCCGATGTTCCTATCGGGATTTTCTATAATGTAAACAAGTCATGTCAAGTCATTATGGGTAACCCTCCTATTGTTCAACGGTTAAAGTCCCCGCAATTCTGGGGCACTAGGGTTATTAGACTCTCCTAGAGAAGTCGGCCTTAGTAGGTTATTTTCAAGTCAGGAATTAGTATAAATAGAGAGTGAGCCTCTCTATTTATCACACACTCACTCACACTCAGTTGTAGTGCATAGCTGAGAGAGAAGAAGTTGTTGGGGCTAGAAACAAAGAGGCTACTACTGTCGAGAGATCAGCTTACTTTTTTGGGGTTTTATTTTTGGTGTTGATTCTATATCTAAGGAAGTTGCGGGGTTTTATCCATTTATGGTTTCCCAGAGGATAAAAATTGTGTTCATTGTCTCTTATGTTTGATTGTTGTACTTGTTATTCTCTCAGTTAAAGATCCTAATATAATGCTATCTTAAATGATAAAAATCTAACATGGTATTAGAGCTAACCTGAGAAGAAGACACTATGCAGCTATGGAAACTAGGGCTTCCTACTTTATGGATCTCTCTCCATATATTTTCAGGAAAATAAGATTGGATTAATTCTCCTCCCTAGGGCGCATCTTTCTATCGAAGCAGAATCCAATTCTGAGATTCTTCAGTTTTGGACCCGACACTACTGTCGGATATTAGGGCTTTCCACAGAAGTGGAATTTTTTAGTGAGCCTAGGAATGGATTGATATCCTCCTCAAAATCAAAGTTTAGAGATCAAGCTCAAAGCATTTGGTTGGATAGAAATTTGGAAAAGCCAAACCCTAATCTGCTCCTGAACCAGCACTACAGAAATTCAGCTCCAAATCCAGATCCGACATCTTGACCTGGTAAGATCTAAATATTTTGTATTTCCATTTGAGTTTCTCAGTTAAGATGTATCATCATACCAAGCTTGATGAAAATCTTGAGGGAGCTGATAACTTTCGAGCCTAGAAGTATAGGATCTCCCTGGTCCTGGAAGAAAATGAGTTGGACTTCTATATCAATGAGGAGGTTTCAGTTCTAGAGGGAGATGAGGCTAAGGCCTTACATAAGAAGAAGTTGGTTATGGCTAAGAGGATTATTGCTGATTCAATCAAGGATCACCTCACACCATAGGTGTCCTCCCTAAAGACACCTAAAGCTATGTTTGATGCCCTAACCAAGCTATTTTAAGGGAAAAACATAAATTGGAAGATGACTTTGAGAAACCAAATGAAGAATGTAAAGATCCAGAATGCAGAAACCATCTACTATTACTTTACAAGGGTATCTCAGATCAAGGAACAGCTGGAAGCAGTAGATGAAGAAGTGCAGAATACAGAGATTGTGATGACCACCTTAAATGATATACCTATGGAATGGGACTCTTTCATTCAAGGAATTTGTGCCAGAAATAAGTTAGTCAAGTTCAATAGAATATGGGAAGAATTCTCTCAAGAAGAAGCTCGGATAGCAGCTAGAGAAGAAAAGATGGGAAGTGAAGATCAAGCTCTCACAGCTCATACCAGGAAAACTAGAAGGGACCATCATCACTCCAAAGGTAATATTTCACACTCTAAAGAGATTTGCCTACCATTAGATGTTACACATGTGATGAGAAAGGTCACATATCCAAATACTGCCCTAACAAAGGGAACTCAAAGAAGAAGAAGGGAAACAAGAGAATACATCATGCTCTTGCTACAGAATATGATGAACCTTCCACAAAGAGAATCAGAAAAGAAATTGATGATTCTTCAAGTGATGAAGAATAAGTGCTAATCTCCACTCTCACGGGAACTATCTCACATGGAAGCAATGATTGGCTCATAGACAATGGTGCATCCAAGCATATGACAGGATTCAAAGAATCATTTGTGAAACTATCTGAACATGAGTCACCTCACAAGGTGAAACTTGGGGATGACTTCTAGTATCCAATAAAAGGTAGTAGTGAATCCTCCTATAAGCTAGAATTTGGAAATTCTATGAAGATGAAAAATGTATTGTTTGTACCAAAACTAAAGAAGAACCTCCTCTCCATATCTGCATTAGATGCAAAAGGAATGAGGGTTGCTTTTGTAGATGGCCAAGTTCTTATGTGGCCAAAGAGAAAGACTTTTGATGATGCAATAGTGATTGGGGAACAAGAAGGAGGTCTATACAAATTCAAGGTCCAACCAGAACAAGCTTTGGTTCATGACTCAATAGAACCGAATGAACTTTGGCATAGACGGATTTCACATGTGCATTACAAAGCACTACCACTTGCAAGCAAAGATGTTGACAGTCTCCCATAAATGCAGACAAAACATGATGGTCTTTGCAAAGGATGTGAAAAAGGAAAGAACACAAAGAAGACATTTCCAAGTAGTGAGAGCAAGGTAAAAGGAATCTTGGAAATCATCCACTCTAATGTATGCGGTCCGATGTCATCCAGTTCATTAAGTGGGTATGTATACTATGTTTCTTTCATTGATGATTTTTATAGAAATACATGGATATACTTCATGAAGAACAAAGATGAAGTATTCAGCAAGTTCAAGGGATTCAAATCCTTGATCGAGAACCACACAGAAAAGAAGATCAAGATTTTTCGATCAGATAATGGCGGAGAATTCACTTTGAATGAATTCAAAGACTTATGCAAAGATTCAGGGATTAAGAGGGAGTTAACCACTCCATATAATCCACAACAAAATGGAGTTGCGGAAAGGAAGAATAGAACAATCATGGAAGCTACAAGGGCCATGCTTCATGATCAAGATCTTCCCATGCATCTATGGGCAGAAGCTGAAAGAACAGTGGTGTGTGTATAGAACCGTACTCCACACAGAGTACTTGAGAATAAGACACCTGAAGAAGTATTTTTTGACAAGAAACCAAAATTCATCCATCTCAGAATATTCAGCTATCTAGCGTACATACACATTCCAAAAGAGAAGAGGAAAAGATTAGATCCTTCAGGAAAGAAGGGTATATTTATGGGATACTCTGAAAGCTCGAAGGCTTACAGAATATACTTCCCAGGATTCAAGAATATCGACATCAGCAGGGATGTGACATTTGATGAAGACTCAGCATACAACAAATCCAGAAAGAGACCTGCTGAAGAACCGGAAGAAACAGAAACACCCAGAATTCATGGCACAACCATGAATGAAGAAACTCAAGAAGAAGATCGAGAATTTGAAGAACCTCAAGAACTTGTAGATCCACCTCAGGAGAAGAATCCTCATAAGAGGAAACCTACTTGGGTATGAGAAGCTATCCAAGGTGTGGAAAGATATGAGGCTCCAGAAGAGAATCACAAAGAAAGAAAGAGGACCAGGTCCTGCTTCGGGTATGTAGCATTATTATGTGATTTCATCGATAAAGAACCTTCCAACTATGAGGAAGTGGTGAAAAGGAAAGAATGGAAGGATGCTTTGATCGAAGAGTATCAGTCAATCATGAAGAATGATGTTTGGGATTGTCCCAAGACCAGAAGAGAAGCCGGTTGTGACTTCCAAATGGATCTACAAGATTTAGCATGCTGCAGATGGCAGCATAGAAAAACATAAAGCAAGATTCGTGGCTCGTGGCTTCTCCCAGAAAGAAGGAATAGATTATGAAGAAACTTTTGCACCTGTAGCCAGATACACTTCCATGAGATCAGTACTTTCTCTAGCTGTAGTGATGAAATGGAAGATACACCAGATGGATGTTAAGACTACCTTCTTGAATGCTGTAGTGGAAGAGGAAGTGTATGTGGAGCAGCCACTGGATTTTGAGACACATGATAGGGAATCTCATGTGTGTATATTGAAGAAATCCCTGTACAGCTTGAAATAGGTGCCCAAGACATGGTAAGGTAGAATTGATATATTTTTATCCAGTTTGAGCTTTACCAAGAGTAAAGAAAATTCCAACCTTTACTACAAGGTTGAATATGGCAATCCAGTGATGCTCCTATTGTATGTAGATGATATGTTTGTAACAGGTATGGATGGGTTGTTTGCTGATGCGAAGAGAACTATTGCTGCCGAGTTTAAAATGAAGGACTTGGGTATGATGCATTATTTTCTAGGCATGGAGGTGTCGCAGTAGAATGCAGATGGAATATTCCTTGGACAAGGGAAGTATGCAGTAGATATCCTGAAGAGATTTGGGATGATGGACTGCAAGGCATTAACCACACCTATGGCATCGAACTTGAAGCTATTAAGTGATGCTTCATCTAATTTAGTTGATGCCACGATGTATTGTCAGATGATTGGGTCCGTGATGTACCTAATGAACACAAGACCAGATATTTGCTTTGCTGTGAACACCTTGAGCCAATTCCTGACAGATCCGAGACATGTTCACTTGATTGCTGCAAAGCATATTCTGAGATACCTAAAGGGTATAGTTGATTATGGGCTCAAGTATTAGACTGATCAAAAGATTAACCCTAAAGTTTATGTTGATTCGGATTGGGCAGGCAGTGCCATCAATAGGAAGAGCACTTCAGGGTGCTACTTCAATATGGGATCAAGTGTGAGATCATGGTTTAGCAGGAAGCAATCCTGTGTGGCACTGAGTACAGCTAAAGTAGAGTATGTCGTAGCTTTTTCAGCTAGTTATGAGGCAGTATGGCTGAGGAAGCTACTGTCTAATTTATTTTATCTTTAGATAGATGCTACTTGTATATATTGCAACAACCAAAGTTGCATTAGAGGAATTTTGGGGTCTAAAATGGGCCTCCTAAGGAAAATAATAAAATAATAGTTAAAATAATAAAATAATAGTTAAAATAATAAAATA